>JBBPBX010046306.1:1508-12875 GCA_038048925.1 Garcialebias charrua | reverse complement strand
TATATATGTGTGTGTGTGTGTGTGTGTGTGTACAAAGTAGCTTACATGTACTGTATTTTACTACCTTGAAATATTATTCAAATTCATCCTGCTGCACCATTATATTCTACCATGTTGTTGTTCAATATCTCTCTTTAGGACATTGTAAATAACGTAATTCCTTTTTCACTTTTTGATGCTTTTTTGGTGTACCCTTATTGCATGCTTTTAGTATTTTCTTGTTGGTTTGTTCTTTGATTTTTATTTTTTTAGCGAGTCAAATCGGTTCTTCTCATCCTAAGCATTTTCCCAGTGCTAACCTTGCATATGACAAATAAACAAAACTTGAACTTGAGCTCGTTGTAAAGCACTCTGGAGTACCTTGATTAGACAGAAATGTGCTATTTACCATAGTGAAAAAAACAATTCTCCATGATAAAAATCAAACTGAGCGTCCAATCAGCTGCAGAATATAAATGACTGCTCAACAAGTCAAACATTTTTGTACTCCACATCTCTCCACAGCTCAGATTACATGAAAGTTTCCAAAAGAAAGTTGATGCTCAATAGTTATAATCCGCAACGCTCTACAAGTTGTTCATTTAGCACTGATTAACAGTTGGATTTTTGGATGAAAAATATTTTGTTGTTCAACTTTTAAAAACATTAAATTGCTGAAAGTTTGAGTGAACAGTTTATCATGATGAACTTAACAAGCCAGCTTTTCCTTCAGAGTGGTCTGTGCAGTTTATTATAAATGACAACAATCCATCGTTAATTTGGCCATCGTTGAACCCTTTGAATTTAACACTTTTTTCCTGTACATTCATGTTTTAATCAGATTTTCATTTCAAGTTTGTCCTATGAGGTAAAGTCAGTGAGCATTTTTACAACCTGTCAGGTTTTAAGCTCTGTGCATCACTTCTTCCAGAGAATTAAGGTTCAGCTCAAGTTAAATAGGGATTTATCAGGTTAACAGTAAAAATTAAGTTAACATCCTTATCGTACGCATTAGTCCTGCTTCGTAGCACACTTCTGACACACGACCTCTCCATCCAAGACAAGTTTATTAAGTGGATATGTACCAAAATGTCTGAATTTCTTAAAACTGCAGCACAAATGTTTAAAAACTGATTCCACTGTCAAACAAAACCATCCAACGCAACCAGTGCTTTTCCATTTACCAACCTCTTCTCTTCTTAAATAATTACTGTTATGCCCATGCTGACGATAAGTTTTCAGATTAACAGAACACAGACAAGATTAATGTTAAACACCTTAATTTAAAAAGTGACAGGTTGAAATTAAACTGGATATACAGAATATTGTTGCATTTAAACGTCTCTTTTTCAAGGCTTATGTGGAAGACTTCATGCTGATTAAGTGTCTACAAAAAGCAGCAAAATATAAGAAACACTAGCCAGTCATTTGAGTTGTGTCTTAGATTTACTACTCTGTGGCAAATACAAAATTCAGTAAATAACGTACTAAAACGGCTAATACAAAGTCGATCAAGAAACTGAGAAATATTCTGCTAGATTGAGTGGGAAAAGTATTTTACCACCTGCAGAACTTTTAGTTCTTGCAAAGTATAAAAAAAAGTTAAACGGCAGCATTTTTAGCTTTTAATAAAAAAAAGTTCCTCAGATCAATATGATTCATAAAGTGGGCTGTTAAAATAATATTCCTCCATCATTGCCCTGAGAAATACGTTCCCTCGCGGCTGTGGGTCTGAAGGTGCCTTTTGATTTTATCGGAGCGACTGAAGCACTTGCCGCACACGGGGCAGCTGTACGGCTTCTCCCCCGTGTGAATCCTCATGTGAACTTTCAGATGAGCCATCTGTGTGAATCCCTTTCCACAAATTTGGCAGCGAAATGGTTTCTCTCCCGTGTGGCTCCGCTGATGCTCCTGCAGTCTTCCGGAGGAGCTGCAGCACTTTCCGCACACCCCGCAGCGGTATGGTTTTTCCCGAGTGTGCACCTGCACGTGGACGTGTAGGTGGCCTATGTGACTGAACGCCTCACCGCAGACTTTACAACAGAAAGATGACACGTGGCCCTGCTGGGGAGACTTTTGATGTGGGCAGTCCATAGCGTTGGCTCCTTGGTTACGGATGAGAGAGGCTTGTCCTCTGTTGGGTCCACTTACAGCTCCTTTAGCAACAACCATTTGTCCTCCATTCTCCGCTCCCATCATGTCAATGTTGTTCTCATTGGAGCAGTTTGGATTGACTGGTGCCAGAGGCTGGGCGCCACTGCTGGAAGATGCAGAACCTCTGTGGCCGCCTACAGTCTCACACTTCACATGCCTAGAGGAACCCCGAGATCCAGAATCCCTTTCCCGGTTCTCCACACCCTGACTTTGAGGAAGGCTGGAAGTGTGGGGGCCATCCTGGGGGTATTCATTTGCAACGCGGGGAGGAGTGAACATATTCCCCGAGGTACCACAAGAGCCATGGCCTCGAAGTTGATCGTCTCCCTGGTTGACACGCAGAGCTCTTTTGTCTTTGATCTGAATGGGAATGCGCTCCTCGTGCCCCATACTGGGACTCCACTCACGGCGTGGGTGTTCTCCATCCTCTTCATCCAGCAGCCCCATGGACGGACGATCTGACAAGAAGAGGCAAAACAATGACTAGATTACACTAAATATGGCATACGACTTCAAACTGATTTTATACTTTGTTAATGAAATTAAATAAGTGACTTTGACAAAGTGAAGAGGACCAAAACACATGTCTCTGCGTGAGTGCAGCTACAGCGTGCACTCTCAGGACATGATTACCTGAAGTGTTCCATCAGTGAGAACTGAGCTTGGCAAAAGGGCCTTCTCCTACCCCGCTCCTGCTTTCTGGAATATCTTACAAAAAGATCTGAAGATCTCGACTTCTCTAAATGTCTTTAAGAATATTTTGGAATCCTGGCAAAAACCAATGCAGACATGTTCCTGTTTTTCTACATCTGCCTTATAATCTGTCTGTTTTGCTACTTTGACATCTTTGTTTTAACTTGTTAAAAAAAATCGGTATGCCTCTCTTATGACTGTCTACTCTCCAAGGAAATTCTACTGTTGCTGTTGTCATCATTCTTTGTTTGTAGCCAGGTCTCTCTTGTAAATGAGTCCTCGAGGCTCAATGGGATTAACCTGCCTAAATAAAGGTTGAATAAATGAACACTAATATTTGTTTAAAAGTCCAGCGTAACTCACACAAACCTGTGACTCTCAAATAATGACACAGTTAAAATTATGTGATTTATTTTATGATGTTAGTGTTTTTAAAGTCAAAAGAAGCAGCCAGTGTTTGCACCCTTATTTCGAGAGTTACTGCCTCAAAAATTCACACGGTCTCCTAAAAAAGCTTTCAATCTGTAACTTTTATTACTTTTGGTATTTTAGTATGTAGCATTTTTATTTCTACTGCCTCCTTTTATTGCTGCTGTTTTTATTTTCACTGATTTATTGTACCGGTTTTTATATTTTCTGTCCTGTTAAGCACCTTGGTCAATGCAAGGCTTTGTAGGAAGGTGCTACACAAATAAAGTTTATTATTATTAAAAACCTCCAAACAATAACTAAGGCTAAGTATACAGTATTTCAAAATGTAAATGAGTGTTTACATGTAGTGAGAACAAAAGTCCATTAAGTCACTTTTTTTTCTCTCGCCTAATTCATCACTGAAGGAAAAAAAAAGGTGTCTTAAAGTAGCGCCTTGAATGACAGGGGTGCTTTTTTCGGCACAACACCGGCAGGCTAACGAACAAAGGTCGCTAACAGAAGAGCAGCTAATGTCAGCTAACTGCTCATAGAAACTGTGAACTTGTGTTGAAGTGGAGCAACGTTATTCTGCAGCTGTGCCCGTTCTGCCGCCATTATTCCTTATTTCAACAACTGTTATCGTCTTTAGCTTCTGCTTTACTGAAAGCTAACCTGGCCATATTTCGATTCCAGCGTCTCGGAGCCTCCGTCTCAGATGGTCGTTCTCCCGCTCCCTGATCGATATCTCCTCCTGGTATTCCAAAATCGTGTCCTCCACGGACTTGTAAATCTCCTGCGCGGCGAGCATGAGACGCTCGGTCAGGAAGACGTTTAAAAACTGCAGCTTGGTCATTTTTACTGGGGGTCGGGGGCGGACGGTTTGCACGAAAACCTTGCTAACACTCAAAATTGTCCCCCAAAACGCCTGTCACGTGACCTGGATTTGTTTTCTTTCTTCCAAAAGAGTCCCGTCTGCGGTGAGACTACAAGCCACGCCCACTTTGGGAGCGTTACAACGTCTCTTAAAGGTGTACGCACGCAAAATACACTTAAGCTCAGATGACAGAACAGTAGTTAAAAAATAAAAAAGCTAAAACTAGCAAAACAGTAGCTAAAAGATAAGACCAGCAAATTAGTAGAAAAGCTAACACAAGCAAAACTACGGAAGGGTATTGCTGTCATCCATGATTTTTTTTTTGAGCTTATGTAGTAAAAATGTGATACGTATGTAGTAATACGTATGTATTAAATGATATAAATGATACGTATGTAGTAATAACGTGATAATATGTAGTAATAACGTGATAATATGTAGTAATAACGTGATACATATGTAGTAATAACGTGATATTATGTAGTAAAAATTTGATATTATACAGTAATAACGTGATACGTATGTAGTAATAACGTGATATTATGTAGTAATAACGTGATAATATGTACCGGTAGTAATAGCGTGATAGGTATGTAGTAATAACGTGATATTATATGTAGTAATAACGTAATACCCTTCCGTACAAAACAGCCTTTTTGGGAATGCTGAATCAGCATACACACAATTATTTAATTGAATCTTTATTTGTATCGTTATATCCAATATATCAATACATATTTGTTTCACAATATCTTGTTTATGTAAATTATTAGTGTAAAAATAAAAACTGTGGGAAAGTTTAAAGTGGAGAATTAATTGGAACACCAAAACTTATTCATTCAGGTTTATTTAAATTTGTCTTCTTTTGGCTTTTTTCCTCAGGCGTCGCCACTAGGGCATATCTGTCAAGTCTCCCGTTTTGGCCAGGAAACTACCGTATTTTACCCCTCTTTCCCGTCGTCATCCCGAATTATTATTTTCCCAGAAATTTCCCGTATTATAATATTATAAAAAAAAAAACATTCCAGTGCCTCTGAATTATGTCACTAGCCTCGCGAGAACTGCCACCTGCAGTAGCCTCGGTGGCAGTTCTCGCGATGTTAGTGCTGGCAGCGGAACCTGGAAAAACACATCAGAAATGGATGAATGTAACAAGAGAAAAGGCGTCCCTGCCAAAAATGTTAAAGATCCACTGACGTGATTTTTCTACTATTCATCAAATTGCTCAAAATATATATATATTATCATTTAAATATGTTAATTTTTGCAAACAAAATGATAAATCACTTTAATTTTGCTTTAAAAGTGATTTTGAACTTCAAGCCGTGTTTAATCATGGGAAATCCGTTTACACCTGAACGCACCATCTGTGATGTAATGTGCAGAGTGAGAGGCAGAGGGCTCCAGTCTCTTCAATAGCAGACATTTTAAAACCTGACTAATTTAGCAATCTAGGTGAAGATTTAAGCTATTTGTCTTCATTTTGGGAAGCAGAAAATAGTTTGGGTGATGGAACAAGAAACAGCAGGATCTAATTTAGATCTGATGCCGTATCAGACTTACTTTTATGTGAGCTGCTCATACCGTGACAAGCCAAGAGCTCTGCCTCAACTCTGCACATGACATCACAGATGGTGCGTTCGGGTGTAAACGGATTTCCCATGATTAAACACAGCTTGAAGTTCAAAATCACTTTTAAAGCAAAATTAAAGTGATTTATCATTTTGTTTGCAAAAACTAACATATTTAAATGATAATATATATATATTTTGAGCAATTTGATGAATAGTAGAAAAATCACGTCAGTGGATCTTTAAGACTTTGCGTAAATATCTTGAAAAATGGGACAGCGAATTTACTTTCCTAAAGAAGAGTAGGGTGGGGCACAATTACGCGTTTTGTAAGATTTGTAACTGCGACTTTAGTGTCTCTCATGGGGGAAGGAACGGTGTTCGTCAGCATGAAAAATCTGTCAAGCACAATTACATTGTCCTCTAGTCCATTCCAAAGATCAATTCCTCTTATTGCAGTAGACCTACCCTTTAAACTGGTTCTAAACTTAGTTTTAACAAACATTTCCATTCCCTTTAAATTATAGCAACTAATCCTTTTCACAAAATAGGTTTGAATGTTAGATAGACACACAAACATAACTGGTTTGTAAGTGGCTGATAGGTAGTTATTTTAGATTTCTTGTAAACCTGTCTTAAAATGTAAGGGGTCCTGGACTTTGGTTGGGTAGTGGGATGGCTCGGAGTACCCAGCAGAAAATTTCCCTTATTTTTAAATCCAAAACTTGAGGTATGCACTAGGGGTGCACCGATAAATCGGCCGATTTCCTTAATTTTGGGAAATCGGCCAATGCTTGCATGAGAAACCGATTTTACAGATTATTTTTGTTTGTTTACAATTATCTAAACTTCATTTATATTTCAGAGCACTACCTTGAGATCAGTTAAAACAAGTTTGTATTGTTTCTAGAATATTGTTCAAGGGTCTGTTTTTCAACAAAACAAGATTGAAATTTGAAGGCGCATTGTGACCTTACAACATCTAACAGTGTTGCTTATAAAACAAAATCGGTATCGGCCAAAATCGGAATCGGCAGGTCAGACTTTGTCGAAATTGGTGATCGGCCAAAAAAATGCAATTGGTGCACTCCTAGTCGCTACAGCGAGTCATCCTCCTCCATCTCACTCTGTCCTCTGCATCCTCTGTCCTCTTTCCAGCTACCTCCATGTCCTCTCTAACTTATTTATCTTGTTTATCAAGAACAATGTGACAAATCTATTTTTGCAACCATCTCTGTATATAAACGTAGGATAGGACAACTTTGTAGTTCCTGTCCTTGTTTAGATTTTTAAATAAAACTGGACTTGCAAAAATATTCATACAAATTATTAACTTTTAAAACAAACCACACAATAATTAACTGTGCAACAATAATTCACACAAAATGCATAAATACTGTAAGTGATAAGACTTTAAAAATGGTATATGATGGTAAAACTGATGTGTGTGAGAGTTCACAGATATGATTTGTCTGAGTGGTCATATTGAGAATAAAAATAAATACATTGGTTCGTTTTATTCAAGTTTATGAACTTTTACAGGGCGGCACGGTGGTGCAGTGGGTAGTGCTGCCGCCTGTCAGTGAGAAAGTCGCTGAATGAATGGAATCCCGGCCGGGGATGCCATTCTTGAAGGTGTGTTCTCTCCGTGCATGTGTGGGTACTCCAGTTTCCTCCCACAGACCAAAAACATGCATGTTAGGCTGATGGTAACTAAATTGTCTGGGCTTGTTGGTTGTTTGTCTCGTTTGTCTCTATGTGTCCCTGTGATGGACTGGAGACCTGTCCAGGGTGTCACCCACCTCTCACACTGTGATAGCTGGATATGGTCACCAGTGACTTCTGTAACCCCAAAAAGGAAGAAGCGGGTAAAGATAATGGATGGATGGATGAACTTTAACCATTCTGAGGACTTCTAAACAAAAAGGAAGACTGTCCAAATGACGTTTTGTTCTCATGAAGGAGCTCCTGTGATACCATGAAAATTCCCTTTGGAACAAGACCATTAAAATATTTAAAAACCTTCACATGAAGATTATACAGAATTATCTGAACTACGTTAGCCTTTGTCTTTACTGTGACTCATCAGAGCCTTAGTGGAACATGAAAGCTGTTAGGTAGGGATGCACGATATTATCAGCATGGTATCGGTATCGACCGATATTAGCGATAAAGTTCAATATCTGACATCGGACATTCCATCAAAATAACTCACCGATATAAAAGGTGCTGTTTATAAATCTGTTATTGTATGAGAAGGATGCCTGCAGCGCCAGTGCAACGTTATGATGTCACACGTGCTGTTGAGTTTAGATTTGTGAAAATACACATTTGCGCTGTTCGAGTTTTGTCACTGTGTTACAGAGAGTAAATGTCATGAATAAATTTGACATTTAACATCATCCAAGTTGAAGTGTTGCATCATTTTCAGCCCCCTTTTTGGCATCTGCATTTGGTAGCAGGCCATATTGACAAAGACCATGCAGAATAATTCCATAGTTAAGAAAGCTACAGTATCTAGTCTCTGTAAGTACTGGTAGGTCTAGGGGGAAAAATATCAGTATTGGTATTAGTTATCGGCCAGATAAGTTTTAACATATTGGCATATCGTATATCGGCCAAAAATCCAATATTGTGCATCCCTACTATATACTGTACTGTAGTTGTTACAAACTGTTGAAGGTCGAGCGAATGGGTGTTGAGCTTTGGTGAGTTTCTATTTCCACTTCTGAGACACCGTAAGTTTCCTCTAAATACCAGATGATCCATTGGACCCCTGTAAACTATGTGGTATAAACCAACTTTGTCTAAACATATATCTTAACTGCACGGTGCTTCATGAACAGACATATTTTCAGTAAAAATAAAATAAAATGCAATTTATAATTTGCAGTTGACATGCAATACACAATTGTGTGATTGCTCCAGTGGAAAATCTAAAAAAGAAAAATCTAAAAAAGCTAAATCTGGTCCTCTGGGCATTCAAAAAACAGAACAAAACAAAAAAGTAGAAACGTTTCGTCTTTCGTCCAAAAGACTTCCTCAGTCTGAGATGTTGTATTCAGCTCGGTCTTATAAATAGCACCCTCTCACAGTGGATCAACCAGTTTGTTGATGAATGTACAGAGGATCAGACTTAGCTTTTTTAGATAGTATGCCCTCATAATTCAGAATTATTATTATTATTTTTACAAATGAGACCTTATGTCAAATGTATTGACTGATTTTCACATAAACGCACTTATGTCTTATTTTCAAATCCCATTTGAAGAAATAAAAGTGATAAATACTGGAAATTTCTTTTTATCATTATTATTATTATTATTATTAAGGGTCTACTTTCATATACCTTTTTTCAAGTTACAGACTTACATTTGTCCCATTTCCATTAAGACACCTTTTATAATGAATGGACTCCAAATACAATGTTATGATTTTAAGTTGGAGCAGTCCTGTTTTATTAGTTTTACAGTTATTTGAAGTATTCTTAAACTGAAAGCTTACAGAAGACTCTGCTCTATTTTTGCATCTGTTTCTACTGGTAGGTCTAAACATTCTAAACATTTCTAAACATTACTTATCCAATACTGTATACATATCATTGTTGACTTTTACTGTATCTACTCAACCCATGTCTGTCCGTTTTTATATATATAATTCATTCAACCTTTTATTTAGTCAGGTAAATCTTATTGAGCCTCATGGCTCGATTACGAAAGCGACCTGCTAAAACTAAAGAACGATGAACAGCAATGGTAGAATTTCCTTAAACAATAAACAATAAACAATAGAAAACAAAAGAGAAAAAAAACAAAAGAGAGAAATACATTTTTTTTTTGTATCAAAAAACTAGCAAAACATTATAAGGTAGACGTATAAAATCAAAGACAGGAACAAATCTGCATTGATTTTTGCCAGGATTCATACAGATTCTGAAAACCATTTAGAGAAGTCAATGTCGAGAGCTTCAGATCTTTTTGTAAGATATTCCATGAAGCAGGAGCGGAATAGGAGAAGGCCCTTTTTCCATATAATATAATATAATATATATACAGTAGTCTATAATGCCTATAGAAGTCAGTCTCAACATCTATTTATTGTGATTGTAGTTTTCCTTTTTCTTTTTGATGAATGCAAATGCTTATTGTCAATTACCATGTGACATGTGCTGCTGACCACTTGACCAGGTCACCCTTGTAAAAGAGATCTTGATCTCAACGGGACCTACCTGGTAAAATAAAGGTGATTGATTGATTCTAGAAGTCGCCACCAGAGGGCGCCAGTAAAGTTTTGTTTTTTCCCCCTTTCTTTGTGCTTTATGTTTAATAATGTGCAGTACTATATTGGGTAAAGCACACGTTTTTTGTACTTGAGCAGAAATGTAAAAAGAGTTGACCTTCGAGTTTAAATGTTCAGTTAGTTGTCCACGTGCCGTTTTGTTTCAGAGGTGCAGATTTTTTGCAGAGGGATGTTGGACCACTGCAGTGGTTGGACAGAGATTTCAGGGCAGTAACATTTTTTGTTTTGTTCTGTAATCCTTCTTTAAGGAGGCATTTGAACAAGTGTGTGACAGCCTCCCATCTCTGTTCGGGACTCTCACCTCTCCACTCCGTGCGCCTTGGCGCGCGCTCCTCTGGGATGTCTCCTGTCTGGCACATCACCATCATCACTACCATGTGGATTAGTTTGCTCTTCGTCCTTGCAGCTGCCGGTCCCGGTGCGAGCTGGGGGGGCTGCCAGCTGCCCCACGACTGGAGACCGCAGACAGAAGCGTGCCGCGCCGAGCTGGCGGAGATCATCGTGTTCGCCAAGGTGCTCGCGCTGCACAAGGAGTCGTACAGTGTGTACAACTACCTGCCGTGGCAGCACGACACCGACCTGCTCTTCTCCGCAGAGATCGAGCTGCTGTGCGACCAGGCGTGGGGCAGCATGCTGGAGGTGCCCGCCGGCTCCACGTTCAACGTCAGCGGCCTGGGCTACTTACCGTGCTTCACCTACAGCGTCGCCCCCGACAGCAACTACTACTTCTTCCTCAGGTGAAGCACCAGGTGTGAGGGGAGGAGGGAGGCAGGGTCGCATCCGGGAGGTGTCCAAACTGGGGATGGGGGGGCACCAAAATCACAAGCCATAACAGAAATTCAGTTTTATGATGAAACTGTTCGATTATAATAGGCTACTGAGGAAATCATCCAAATACTGAAAGGGAGATTTTATTTTTATTATTTCTAAGCCTGTCCAAAGTTTTTATTTTCTCTTGATGGTTATAGGAAAGAAGAAGAAGAAAAAAAAAAAACGGTTTCTTACAAAGTCAAAGTCAACTTTATTGTCAAAACTGCAATATGTACAGGACATACACAGGATTGAAATTGCATTTCTCTCAGTCCCTCGGTGCAACAGTAACCAATTAAACACTAAAACATTTAATAAACATAAGCATGAAATGAAATAATAAAAGTGTAATACTGTCCTGAGTTTTTGCATAGTAGTATAAAAGTATAAAAAGTATATCTATAAAAATAAAATGAAGGTTCTGACATTGACATTTGTACTAGAGTGACAACGCAGCATATGAAGTTTATGTACACAGTAAATGTATGAGGTTGATATTGGTATAGAGGTAAAGTGGCATATGCAATAAGGCTAGTAAAAAGAATATACAGTACATATCAGCAGTAGTGTTGATAT
>JBBPBX010046305.1:0-21612 GCA_038048925.1 Garcialebias charrua | reverse complement strand
ACCATGGCAACTTGCACTTGAAATCTGTCAAAGAGCATCACCATGGCAACATGTACTTGAAACCTGACAGATAGCATCACCATGGCAACAGATACTGGAAACCAGACAAAGTGCATCATTGTGGCAACAGTTACCAGAAACCTGACAAAGAGCATTGCCATGGCAACAAACACTGGAACCCTGACAATGGGCATTACCATGGCAACAGATGCCAAAAACCTGATAGAGAGCAAGAGAGCATCACTGTGGTTACAGATAACAGGAACCTAAAACTGACTATCCACCTTTGATGGGACTTCAAATCCTGCTGCAGCTCATGGAGTCACGCTGTGTGTGTTTTACTTCCTGTCACGTTGAGGACATTTTATACGAGCATTTGGTCAGTTCTGTTGAAGACCTTGGCCGTAACAGCATGTTGAGCCTAAATGAAGAGTGATGAAATCAGATTACTGTAATCAGACTACTATGACTGATAACTGTCTGGGCTCCAACTGAATTTAATATTTTAGTTCACAACTTAAAATACAAACAATTTATTTTTCTTGAACATGAACAGGAAGTAGTGTAGTTGAACTTCCTTCAGACTGGACTCAGTTTGGACTCTTGGCTCACATCGGTCCAGATCAGGCTTTGTCGTTTCCATTCAGCTGCGATGCCAATTCAGAAACAAGCCTTTGAAAGACTTGTTTCTATCAGCTGGTTTAGATTTACTATTATTAACAACAACAACAACAACAACAACAACAACAACAACAACAACAACAACAACAACAACAACAACAACAACAACAACAACAACAACAACAACAACAACAACAACAATAATAAAACCCCACTCTGCTTCTGGTGGGCAGCAGGTGGCGCTGCAGGCTAATGATCACATTTAAAGTGTTCAGAAAATAAAAATAATCAGTCAGAATTTCTTTATTTGTCATTCCACCACACGACATTGTGTACACAGGGTCCCATAACAAATGGTGATTTGTTGTCCACGGAATAAGCGGAAGATAATAGACGGAATGGATGGAAATTGTGATTTGTTAGTTTAAAGTGTTAAATTTCAAGTGTGTTAATTAATTTCACTGAATTAATTATGTTCTTTATAACAGTTTGGATGAAGAACTAAAACAGAACAAATGTTCTGTTCTGCAGAAATGTTCTGCACCTTCTGAGAAGAACCCATCTGGATAAACCTGTTCTGTTTTTAATGATTTGAAAAGATAACTTGACTGTGAGCGCAGAGTTTTGTTTCTTGTCGTGTTCTGATGTCGACACTTCCTGCACCTGATCTCAGGTGTGTTTACCATCTGACTGCTCGCCGCCTCTCGTGAGACTAATTACCCAGCATGCCGTGGGTCCGCCGAGCACAGCGCCACAGCTGAGGTAAAAGGTAGTAAACTAATGAGCTTCTCTGCTTCACACCTGCAGCAGAAATAAACACCAGCACCAACAGGCCCGGTTAGTTTTACACATAAAAGGTTCTGATGCAGTTCTCAGCTGAACCGCCGGGACCAGAGGTTTCCATCAGACCACCCAGTCTGCAGGACGGAGATCAGCCCATCATTGTCCCGTCTGCACACCAAACCAGAACTGATCCCAGAACCAGTGGGAAGATCAGGACAGAACCTCCAGAACCAGAGGCAGGTGGACCGTGTTCTGTGGGAAATATCCTTCAACTCTTTAGTCGATCGTGACGGCAACTTTCAAATTGAGAGTTTCAGAGTTTAATGAGAAGCTGTTTTTATTCTCACGCAGCCCGACTGAATAAAAAACCTGCTGGAACAACGTTTACCAAAACCCAAATGTTTCCGTTTTTAATTAAAACTCGTTTCTGATTTAACTCTAAACGAGTTTAAATCAGCAGAACCTGTGACGTCAACTGTTCAGATCTGTGGTTTCCTCCATTCAAACACTGTCTCCTCTCTTCAGTCCTCTCACTGTCATATTTCTTCTTGGCTAATCTCTTTCTTTGAATGGCGTCCTGCACTTCACTATTCCACCACCAGGTTTCCTTATCATCTATTCTCTGTCCAGATGACACACCAAGTACCTTCCTACCTGTCTCTCTAATTACTGTTGCTGTAGTAGCCCAGTCACTTGGAAGCTCTTTCTTACCACCCAGAGCCTTTAACAGCTCGTCTCTGAATTTCTCACAACATTCTTCCTTCTTTAGCTTCCACCATTTGGTCTTCTTCTCTGGTTTTACTCTTTTTCTCTTCTTCGCAACAACAGTCATTCTACACACAACCATCCGATGCTGTCTGGCCACGCTCTCCCCTGCTACAACCTTACAGTCTCCAATCTCTCTCAGGTTTCCTCTTCTACACAGAATGTAATCGACCTGTGTACTCCTTCCTCCACTCTTATAGGTCACTCTATGTTCCTCCCTCTTTTGGAAATAGGTATTGACTATAGCCATTTCCATTCTCTTGGCAAAATCCACCACCATCTGTCCTTCCTGGTTTCTTTCCTTGACACCAAACCTACCCATCACTTCCTCATCCCCTCTGTTTCCTTCACCAACATGTCCATTCAGGTCTGCTCCAATCACCACTCTTTCCTCCCTGGGAATACTCTCTATCACTTCATCCAAATCTTTCCAAAATTTATCTTTCTCCTCCCCATCACATCCAACCTGTGGAGCATAACCACTTACTATGTTTAGCATCAGACCTTCTACTTCTACCTTCAGACACATCACCCTATCTGACACTCTCTTCACCTCTACTACATTCTTTGCCAACTCCTCCTTCAGGACCACCCCTACTCCATTTCTCTTTCTATCCACACCATGGTAAAACAGTTTGAACCCTGCTCCAATACTGCGAGCCTTGCTGCCCTTCCACTTGGTCTCTTGGACACATAAAACATCTACCTTTCTTCTCTGCATCATGTCAGCCAGCTCTCTACCTTTGCCTGTCATTGTCCCCACATTTAGAGTTGCAACCCTCAGTCCTACATTCTTCACTTTCCTCCTCTCCCTCTGTCTCCTGACACGTTTTCCTCCTCGGCGTCTTCGACTAACAGTAGTACAATTTCCGCCGGCACCCTGTTTGTCAACAGCACCGGTGGCGGACGTTGTTAACCCGGGCCTCGACCGATCCGGTATGGTTTCACTTTGATGAACTCGCATTATGGTTTTGGCAAGTGTTTTACGTCGGATGCCATTCCTGACACAACCCTCACCATTTACCCGGGCTTGGGACCGGCACAAGAGATACACTGGCTTGTGCTCCCTAGTGGCTGGCTTGACAAGCAATATGATAATAACGCACTGAATCTGCTTTTTTGGCAACAACCCATCCATATGAACAGTTTTTTATCCATATGAATGTTCTTGACAGCCCCAAAGACATTTATCGTTTGTTAAATCTTTTATAGTTGCCGGTATATAACAGTCACTATTGAAATCATGTGCTTTGTATTGCTTTGAAAACTACAAACTAATCTGCAGTTTGCTTCTTGGAACACTTTCCAACTCAATTATACGTATCTTCGTCTGGATGATTAATTTATAATGTTCTTTGCTGACATTTAATTAGCCTGACCTTTGGCTCCACCTGTGATCCTGTTATTTTAGCTCCATGCCAGACTGCTGTCTGGAATGTGTAACAAATGTGTTTCTATCCTTGCCTACCTTTTTGAAAGGTGGGTGATAATGTGTGTGTCTGTCTATTGAACAACTGGGCAGGTTTAAAAGAAACTCTCAGAGAGTAATCACTGGATGTAGTTCTAACATGCAAACTTTAAGGAACGCCTTGATTCAAGAAAGCTGCCACAATTAATCAAACGTTTTTAATTGTCTGTAGTTTTACATGCATTGATCTAAACTTTTAGTATGGTAGTAGTTCCTCAACACATACTAACCATGTTTACATCTATTTTCAATTTGAATTTTGAGCGAATTTTTTAAATTTCGCAAAAATGTAAATAAAAATTAATGCGAATCAGAAGTGTTTCCATCAACTGGCTTGAAGCGCATCCACCAGGCCACGCAAAGCGGCATTACGTCAGACGTCAGCGTTACGCATGTCTACAGTAAACAGGAAGTAGCGGTTGAAAACAGGACCCGACCACACATCTCGGCAAAATGGAGAGAATATTTCAGGTATGTGTTGCTATCGGGCAAGTTGTATTTATTCTGTCATGCCAACTAGTTTTAGCGATGTTACATGTTGTCCGGAGACGAAGTCACGTGACGTAAATGTTCGCTACGTCAGAACTGAGTCGGCAAATCTGTTTCCATCTCTCGTTTTGCGCATCGGCTCTGATTCGAAAAACCCAAAAACCACCTCAAGCGAGCGTATCAACTTTTTTGCGAATTAGAGGAAGTTAATTCGAATCGTGCCATTTCCATTCAGCTTTTCTGATGCGATACTTCAAAATGCGCATCAAGAAACCTTGATGGAAACACGGCTACTGTGAGTGCTAACAGATCACATAAGTTTTGCATGTAAAACTTTGGCATACAAAAAGGCGGCTGACAAACTCTTTCAAGGAATGCCAGGTAATGTCAATTTATGCTTCCACACTTTTGTTAACAAGTGACAATTTGGTTCTGAAAACAAAATTGAAACACTAACTAAATATTCCTGCATTCACATACACAAGGTTATACCCATTTATATTCCTAGACAGTCTATTTATTTCCTTTTACATCAGTAGACAAGTTTAAATTGACATTTTCAACAAAGTGACAAGGTCCTGGAGAACACTCATGGATACTCAAGGTACATCATGGATTGATGTGCCTTTTTGTACGGTCTCTGGAGGATGCTGAAGATGTTTATATAATTGGAATAATGATAGCAGGGTTTCTGCTTTTTGGCATTGTCGGATATGTTCTCAGCTATTAAAGAAGATGGCGGCAGCAATTTTAGCCATGTCAAAGCTGCCGAGCATATGTGAAGGTTTGGTTTGTGCTATGAGCTCTCAAAATCAGCTGATTTATTAACTCAACTGTAACATAGAAGTGATTTGTGAGAATCACAGGCCACTTGCGGCTTCTGGGACTCACCAGCATGTTGTGGACGACCTTGGAGGGAGCTAATAAGCATGGACCAGTGGAATACCCACAAATCTGGCCATTTTGAATCATTGAAAGCATCAGCAGAAGTCAAGGCTGATGACAAATAACAGTCTGCCTGAAAAAAATCAACTGTGGCTCATCTGAATCTGACTCACTCGTTCGGCCTTGAAGCAGGCCAACATCAAATTTCTCCTGGGATATGTGTTTCATGGACAAATCTCACCCTCTTGTCGTCAAATATGTCTATAAACGTGCTTGCTGGTAGAGTTTTTTTGATGTCTTAAACTGTGTTCTGATAAGGACAAGGTGTGAAGAGATCTTTCTTGTAATACTACTATCCTTTAATAAAATGCACTTTTTGTGTTACTTGGACCCAGTCCTTGACATTTCTCTGTGCTGAGGAGGATTTATCTTGAATGAATGTCTCTCAGTTGATTGGGTGCAGCTGGTGGATTAATCATTAGCCAATCAGTGCCACAGTTTGGACCAGTGGTAAAGTACTGTAAAGTGGCATTTAAAGGCCGATTGGTCATGGTGAAATCTCAGATATCTTGTATTCAGATATGGACTCTAACATACCTGTTTCATTGTATGATCAAAATATTAATTAATTGATATATTCATGACAGCTCAGAGTTGCCATTTCTGGTGGAAAACTCAAAACTATAGTACATGGACTGTAGAAAAATGGAGATCACATCATTAAATTAAATGGCAGATTTAAAGATAAATAATTAACATTTTTTTAATATTGAGAAAGAATAGATAGGTTAAAAAACTGCCAAGTTTGTGTGATATGTGTCAGCAACAGTATGCTGGACTATTGGGTTTATTGAATCCAGGACTGTGTTTTTTTGGGCTGACCCTGCCAGTCAAACAGCTTATACTGTATACTGGTGAAGATTCTCAGGCGTCTAGGACATGATAAAATCAAAAAAGGCGTTCAATACAGAATCGACTGGACTTTATTTGTTGCAGAAAACGTTTTGACTTCTGTCCAGAAGTCTTTTTCAATTCTGAATGAAAGGAAGCTGTGAGACCGAGGAGTTTTATACAGGCTGACAAGCCACGCACCAACATATGAAATTGGAAACTGAAATAACCCCACACCATACCTGAGATAACATGCCTATTCTATTTAAATTGACAAAACAACACATCACAGCTTAACAGAAGGGGGTTTGTAACACATACATGTAAATTGAAAGATCACACCTTAACAGTAGGGGGTTCCCTTGAGGTCTCTGGTAGAAGACACAAAACTGTATGTAAATTGACAAAAAACACCTCCCAACCAACAACAGAGGCTACTCAGAGAACTTTGTTAGTCTAATTTACAGACAAGACATCTCTGCTCCCATCCGGTGTAAAACGTTTCGGAATCAAATCCAAAACTGAGTTATAAGTCTTAGAAAGTTGAAATCTCAGACCTCCTCCTCTGTTAAGAGAAGGTTTTTCTCTCTTAACATAAACAGCTTCCTTCACCCCCCTCTCAAACCATCTGTGCTCTCGGTCCAAAATTTGAACATTCTGGTCCTCAAATGAGTGACCCTTGTCCGTGAGGTGGAGGTGAACAGCTGAGTTTTGTCCAGAGGAGGTTGCTCTCCTGTGTTGGGACATTCTTTTGTGGATAGGTTGCTTAGTTTCTCCGATGTAGCGGTCTGAGCAGACTTCGTTGCACTGGACTGCATAAACCACACCACTCTGTTTGTGTGTGGGGGTTTGGTCCTTAGGGTGGACCAGCCTTTGTCTGAGCGTCCACATTGAAGTTTACAGAAAACCAACCCACACAGACCAATATCTCCTGTTCGACTCTCACCATCCACTGGAGCACAAACTTTCTGTCATCAGAACTTTACAGCATCGGGCAGAACACATCCCCACAAGGACAGAAGGGAAGGAAAAGGAACAGAAACACATCAAAAAATCTCTGCAAACATGTGGATATCCCAACTGGGCTTTTGTCAAGTCAGCAAGGAAATCTGTTAAACACAATAATGAACAGAAAAAGTCTAACAGACGGAAAAACATTGTCATTCCTTATGTTGCTGGAGTCTCAGAGAATTTCAGAAGGATTTTCAACAAACACAACATCCCAGTACATTTCAAACCTAGCAGGACGCTCAGACAGAGGCTGGTCCACCCTAAGGACCAAACCCCCACACACAAACAGAGTGGTGTGGTTTATGCAGTCCAGTGCAGCGAAGTCTGCTCAGACCGCTACATCGGAGAAACTAAGCAACCTATCCACAAAAGAATGTCCCAACACAGGAGAGCAACCTCCTCTGGACAAAACTCAGCTGTTCACCTCCACCTCACGGACAAGGGTCACTCATTTGAGGACCAGAATGTTCAAATTTTGGACCGAGAGCACAGATGGTTTGAGAGGGGGGTGAAGGAAGCTGTTTATGTTAAGAGAGAAAAACCTTCTCTTAACAGAGGAGGAGGTCTGAGATTTCAACTTTCTAAGACTTATAACTCAGTTTTGGATTTGATTCCGAAACGTTTTACACCGGATGGGAGCAGAGATGTCTTGTCTGTAAATTAGACTAACAAAGTTCTCTGAGTAGCCTCTGTTGTTGGTTGGGAGGTGTTTTTTGTCAATTTACATACAGTTTTGTGTCTTCTACCAGAGACCTCAAGGGAACCCCCTACTGTTAAGGTGTGATCTTTCAATTTACATGTATGTGTTACAAACCCCCTTCTGTTAAGCTGTGATGTGTTGTTTTGTCAATTTAAATAGAATAGGCATGTTATCTCAGGTATGGTGTGGGGTTATTTCAGTTTCCAATTTCATATGTTGGTGCGTGGCTTGTCAGCCTGTATAAAACTCCTCGGTCTCACAGCTTCCTTTCATTCAGAATTGAAAAAGACTTCTGGACAGAAGTCGAAACGTTTTCTGCAACAAATAAAGTCCAGTTGATTCTGTATTGAACGCCTTTTTTGAGCTTATATTGTATTTTTTTCATTTCTTTTGGCACACAAATAGAATAAATAAAAGAAAGAAAATAAAGCAAGTTTCAAGGCTATCTAATAACCTTACCAAGTATTTACAAAACCACTTTTCATTCCCAAAACATATTGTCTGTGAACTGACTGCATATTGCAGATTTAATACGCAATTTTTTTCTGATAGTTTGAATGTCAAAAGCTTTGTCCGAAGCTGGTTCAGTTGGTTCAAAAGTGTTTGATTGTTTGTTTGTTTGCAAGGACTGCAGCTGTTTTATCACTTCACTAGTGGTTCCCAAAACTGGGCTTGGAGCACCAATAAATTATACCCACAGTTGTTTTATTGGCTAATAAGTAGACACTTTGAGAGTCTGTACTGACAATATCCAAGAAAAATACCCAGAATTGTATTCATCGTCTAATTTTTTCTTTTAATTTTAAAAATGGCTCTGAAACTGAAATTTAATCAAACCAATGATTAATTTTGTAATGTAGAAAGTCCCTCTTAATGATAATGCAGTAGCAAACTAATTATTAATTTTTTTTATTGAGTTCTTTAATAAACATTTACTGATAAATATTTAACAACAATGAATAAAGTATCCCATTCATTAAACAGCATGTGCAGAAATTTTCAAGGTAATATCTAAAAACAATTGAAAATGCCACTTGTTTTTACATTTATAAGTTCAAGGACTTCAATTATTAAGACTCTTACTCTATAAAATGCTTCAACTTATTTAAATTAATGATAATATCTGGTCTTGGTTTCACTTTTTCATAGGAATTTTTTATTTGTTTTCAGATAAGCCTTGTTAAAATTTCATTGTACATTTAAGAACCACTGACATGGAAAACAGTGACAATCTACTGTGATGAGCAGGTCTAACAAGTGGTGTATCGATACAGATACAGGTATCTTTATTTGGTCAAAAAACAGTGTTTTTACAAGTACCGGTATTCACACTTATTAAAAAAATGTCCAGATACCTGGAGTTGATACCGCATATATGCTTGGCGTTGCCATTTCTGCTTCGGCTGCACAAGTGACCAAAGGTTAAAAAAAAGTCTGTAGTTTGGAGATATTTTAAGATAAGCAGGGATGTGTTAGAGTTATCCTACTTTATCCTGCTGAGATCCCCGGTCTCGTCTGCACAAATTCGGACTAGTTTCTGGCCCAGTTCTGTATAGATGAGATGGGCCCAGCTGTTCTGAGTGAGCTTCCCAGGGTCAACACCCGATAAGGAGTAATTTTTTTAAATTTTTGCTGGCTTCCATCACGTAGATAGATTGCACTTTACACCCATTTTTCATCAACAGAAAAAGATAAGGCCAATGAGGTCACACATAAGCCGTGTTTCCATCAAGGTTTCCAGGTGCGCATTTTGAAATCTCGCAGCAGAAAAGCTTAATGGAAACGGCAAAATGCGAGGTTACTTCCTAAAATGCGCTAAAAAGTTTATACGCTCGCTTGAGGTGGTTTTTGGGATTTGAGATGCGCTAAACGACAGATGGAAACACATTTTCCGACTCATTTCTGACGTAGCGAACATTCACGTCACGTGACGTTCAGCTGTTTCCGCTCCGGACAACATGTAACATCGCTAAAACTAGTTGGCATGACAGAATAAATACAACTCGCCCGATAGCAACACGTACCTGAAATATTCTCTCCATTTTGACGAGATGTGTGGCCGGGTTCTGTTTTCAACCGCTACTTCCTGTTTACTGTAGACATGCGCAGTGCTGACGTCTGACGTAATGACGCTGACGTCTGACGTAATGACGCTGACGTCTGACGTAATGACGCTGTGCGCGGCTTGGAAGAAGCGCTTCAAGCCAGTAGATGGAAACACTTCTGATCTGCATTAATTTGTATTTACATATTTGCGAGGTAGCTCAAATTTCGCAATTAAAATGGATGGAAACACGGTTAGTGTCACCTCACTGATATACTCTGATAGACTGTGCTCCCAGAAGAAGGCTGAGCCTAGGGCCAAGACAAAGGACTGAGGGTTGAGCCACGTCAGCTCTTATGGTTTTGTGAGCTCCTTGCGTGTCGAGCCGGAGACATATTCAGCGCTGAACCTGTAACTTTTTCCTGCCTGATGAACATTAAATTGGTCAACAAAAATTATTTATCTTGATTTATTTGAGTTTTCTCTCCATCTGGGAATAAAATAAACAGACGCCGGAGGTAGAGAGTCGGACCGGTTTCAGGGATGAACCCAGTCCAGATTCTCACAGATGATATTAAAAAGGTAGATTTTCTGCTGGGCTCAGTTAAACTGTCAAGAGGAGGGACTGACAATAGCAGTTTAGATGAAACACGAGGCGGAGATCAAAAAGTTAGCTGCTGCTGCTCATCACAACCAATGCTGCAGCAAGTTCTCCAGAAACGTGGAAACAACGGCTCCAGACAATCCATGTGCGATAATGATAGCTGAAGCTCTTACCCAATTCATCACTTTTGACAACCAGCCATTTTCAAATGTGGATGATACTGGATTTTGTCATCTTCTCAAGTTACTGGAGCCTCGGCACAAAATTCCCAGCCGCCACCATATTGTTGAAAAAACGTTGCCGAAGATATACTCAATATATTTGTAAAAAAAAAAAAAAAAAAAAAGACACATCAACAACCAGTTGCAAGATGTTTCTGCATTCAGTTTGACTACGGATGTTTGGACGAGCACTATAAGTCCATTATCATTAGTTTAACTGTGCAGTGGTTTGCTGAAGATTTGACTCTCCAGGGAGTCGTGTTACAGTCAAAGCAGCTGCAGGGTTCACACACTAGAAGCGCCATAACAGGTGCATTTGATGAAATGCTTTAGACATGGAATATTCCCAAAAGTTCTGTTCATGTTGTGCTCAGAGACGATGCTAAAAACATGATAAAGGTGCTGAGTGATGCTGGCCTCCCCAGCCTCTCATGTGTCGCTCACATCCTCCAGCTGGCTGTTAACGAGGGGCTTTTAGCTCAGAGGGGTGTAGCTGAGGTGGTTTCTGTCAGACGTAAAATAGTTGGACATTTTAAACACTGCTTTAGCATACTCCCAAACTGTAGGGCTCTAAGTAAGGAGAGCCATCTTGTTCTAAAAGAAATATGCTTTTGATTCATTGTGTAATGTTTATGTTCTAAGTACTTTGTATCGTTACTCGGTATCAGCAAGTATGCAACCTGAAGTATTTGTACTCGTATTTGGTTTAATAAAAACTGGTATCGAGTCACCCCTAGGTGTAACTAGTAACAGATAAGTGTCTGTACAGACTTTAAAATAAATAATCTGTCTGACAGGAAGTGGAGAACTGACAGTCACCAGATTAGTTTTCCACAGATAAGCAACAAATACCTGTGAACATCCTTTCAGTTTACATTTGTACTTTCCAAAATGTTTTATATTTGGTAACCCATGTTCAGGCCCACCTGTAAGCTCATTTATAGTTGTGCCATTGATTGAATCAATAATTTGTTGTATTTTTATAATAATTGGTAACAGATCTTTTAAAGCAGTTAACACATCAGGTTTTATGCACATATGATACAGATGTTGTTAGCTTTTGTAATCACATTTATTTCATCCATGAACTACTTTAATTTAAAACACTTTTTTTTAACCAACTCCGGGGTTTAATGATCTTTAATAATCCTGGCTAATCCAGGGTAAATCCCAACTCTACACCACGGCTCATGTATACTAATGCCATCTTTAATCTTGAGCTTGTGAGTGAGCTTTAACATCTCTTGAGTATCAAGTGAAACTGTCTCCAGCCTTGTACCACAGTAATAATAAGTGCACAATGAGCTGATAGACTTATGTTCCAGTTTCTGTTTATTTAATTTATTTAACCAGGTAAATCACACTGAGATCACAGATCTATTTTGAGAGGGAGGACTGGAGGCAGCTTAACATGCATACAGTATTTTGGACTTTGGGAGGAAACTGGAGCACCCATAGAAAACACGCACAAACACAGTAACATGCAAACTGCACACAGAAAGACCCCAGGTCCAAACCAGGAATTGACCTCAAGGCCTCATTCTACAGGGATGACTTGTCTACTGTCCCAGGCTCTTCCCATGAAGCCTTAACTAATCTTGAGCGGTTTTATCCTTTCCACCCAAGTGAGCTGAAAACCATGGTTGTATGAAATATAGCATCCTTCTGTTAATGACTTAATTTGTGTATCTGCCAGAATCATGCAGTATTAAATCAAAGGAAAGTGGATTTGCCCTTTCTTCGACCCCTCATTTCTGTCACAACCGAGTAAATTCTTCCACCCACTCACGTTATAAAGTTAGCCTGTAGGTTCCTCTCAGAAAACATGGCTGCTGTTGGAATGAAAAACTGATTTTCTCTCTCTCATGTACTGATCATGCATAAGTGTGACATACATTCAAGATTAAAATGCTGTGAAGTATCCAGGCCTTACAGTAAGAAACACAATTTGGTAACCAAACTATAATCCTTTTATAACCAATAGTAGAATATTTTGGTTTCACTTCATGGTGGCTATGTGTCATATAGCTTTACTGTATGTGAGAACTTGCCATATCAATACAGAAACAAGCTCATCACCTGGAGTTTCTGAAAAGAAAAAAAAAACAGAACATGAGGAGGCCAATAGAGGTGCGTTTTTAATGTGGCAACTCACCTTCAGATACTACTTTTGGTTGATGAAATGAAAGAAAACAGCTGAGTTTAACTACTGTATAGAACAAAGAACAAAATAAAGCTCACCATTGCAAAAGTGTTTCATTTCTGGAAGCTGCACAGCTGCTAAAGAAAAGCTTTGCAGAGAGTGGTGAAGGCTGCACAGAAGACCATTGGAGTCAGCCTCCCTACCATCACAGACATACCATACCATACCATACCATTTTATTTATAAAGCACTTTAAACAGGAACAAGTCCACACCAAAGTGCTGGACAAACAAACACGCAACAGGCAACACAGACAATGAAGTACAACACGAAAAACATAAAAACATTGCAGATCATAAATCAAACGATCCAATACAAATCAGCTGGCATTGAAAGCGATGGAGTAGTAGTGAGTTTTTAACCGGGATTTGAAAACCGAGAGGGAGGGGGCCTGTTTGATGAGCAGCGGTAACTCGTTCCAGAGTCTTGGGCCTGCTACAGAGAACGCCCTGTCACCCCTGCGCTTAAGGCGAGTTTCTGGAACTATTAAGAGTACCTGATCCTCTGACCTCAAAGCACGTGGAGGGACATATGGGTGTATCAGATCCGAGAGATAGGCGGGGGCGAGACTGTTCAGCGATTTGTAGACATACATGAGAATTTTGAATTGGATTCGAAGATGAACCGGTAGCCAGTGAAGGGAGGCCAAGACTGGTGTAATGTGCTCTCTTTTGCGTGTGCTGGTTAAAAATCGGGCAGCTGCGTTCTGAACCAGTTGTAATCGTGCAATGGTGGCTTGACTGACGCCAAACAGAAGTGAATTGCAGTAATCAAGCCTAGATGTAATGAATGCGTGAATCACTGTCTCCAGGTGCTTTTTGGATAATATGGGCTTCAGCTTAGACAGACGCCTCAGCTGGAAAAAACAGGATTTGACGATCATGTTTACATGACTGTTGAGTTTCATGGAAGGATCCATTATCACTCCCAGATTTTTGACTTTTTGTTTTTCGGACAGGGGTAGAGCAGACAGGTCAATGCAGTGGTTTGAGGTTGTGTCATTGGGAAGGAACAATATGGCTTCAGACTTCTTATCATTGAAGCTTAAGAAATTTAAAGCCATCCAGTCCCTGATGTCAGCCAGGCAGTCGAGCAGAGGTTGAATAGAGCCTGTACCATTTTGTCTTAGGGGGAAGTAGATTTGACAGTCATCAGCGTAGAAGTGGAAAGGTATATTGTGTTTCCGGAAAATAGCACCGAGTGGCAGCAGGTATAAGGAGAACAAGAGAGGACCCAGGATGGACCCCTGCGGAACCCCCCATTTAAGAGCCGCCACTGCAGAAGTAAAATCATTGATGGACACACAAAAAGACCTGTCAGAGAGGTAGGATCTGAACCAGTTTAGGGCTGATCCTGAGATGCCCACCCACTGCTCCAACCTAGCAATGAGGATCTCATGGTCGATGGTGTCGAAAGCGGATGTGAGGTCCAATAGGACAAGCAGCACAGAGTCACCAGTATCTGTGGATAGAAAGATGTCGTTAAAAACCTTCAGTAGGGCAGTCTCAGTGCTGTGGAGGGATTTGAAGCCAGACTGGAATAGCTCGGGGATAGCGTGATCCTCCAGGAAGCACTTTAGTTGGGACTCAACTATTTTCTCTAGAAGTTTAGAAACAAATGGGAGTCTGGAGACAGGCCTGAAATTGGATAATACTGACGGGTCGAGGTTTGGTTTTTTCAGGAGGGGTTGAACAGCAGCATGTTTTAATGATTTTGGCACCACACCCGAGGATAGACTGCTATTTACAATCGAGAGAATGGAGGGACCTAGAGTGTGAAAAACCTCCTTTAGAAGCCGAGGGGGGACCACATCGAAGGGGGAGCCAGATGGTTTCAGGCTGCACATGACCTGCTCTAGAGAGGACAGAGAGACTGGTTCAAAATGTTCAAACACAGCAACAGATTGAGGTGGGATGGATGGATCGTGAGATGGAGGAGAAATGAGAGCCCTGGTGGTTGCGATTTTATCTAAAAAGAAATGTTGGAAGTTCTCGCACAGCTCAGTCGAGGCTTCCATGGGTGATTGTTCAGTGAGGTGGAGAACAGAGTTTAGGGTGGAGAACAGAACTCGAGGGTTACGAGAGTTTGCAGCAATGATATCAGAGAAGTATTGTGATTTAGCAGTTTTCACTGCTTTCTGATATCGGCGCCAGCTCTCTTTTACCATCTGAAAAGAGACCTGCAGACTGTCTTTTTTCCACTTCCTCTCCACCTTTCGGCATTGCTGCCTGGCAGCTCTGGTCGTGTCATTCAGCCACGGTTCGGCCCTGAGTTTTGGTCTTCTCGTTTTAATAGGCGCCACTTGATCCAAAGCCTTTAAACAAACAGAGTCAAACTGGTTTGTCAGCTCCTCAGTGCTGGAGAGGAACAATGGGGGGTGAATTAACATGTCATTGTTGTAAACCTCAGTGAAACGTGCGGCAGTTAAATGGTTAACATTCCTGCCTTTACGTGCAGGAATGCATGTTTTAGGAGTTACATGGGGGATGGTGAACTGAAAATTCACTGGCCTATGATCTGAGAATACATTGTCTCCTATTTCAAGGTTTGAAACGGTCACATCACATGTTAAAACAAGGTCCAACAAATGTCCACGCTGCTGTGTGGAAGAGTTCACGTGTTGAGTTAAATTAAATGAGTCCAATAAATCTAGAAAGTCCTTAACCATGGGCTTCTCAGGACAACACACGTGCAAGTTGAAGTCGCCTGAAATGACGACCCGAGAATATTTAGCTGTAATTTCAGCCAAGAAATCAGAAAACTCGCTGATGAAGTTCTTGGAGCGAGGCGGCCGGTAGACAAGAGCACACAAAGTTACAGGTGAATGGCCTAGTTCAAAAACAGTCAGCTCAAAGCTAGAGCAGGAGACTGGAATGGACAGTTGTTTACAGTCAAAAGTTGATTTGAATATTGTTAATAATCCACCACCACGACCTGATGGTCGCGGGTCGTTAAAAAACAAACAGTTTGGTGGTATTATTTCCGTCAGCGCGCTGGACTCACCCGACGACATCCACGACTCTGTGATGCAGAAAAAGTCCAAGTCGTGATCTTCAAAGTAATCCCTGAGGATGAACGTTTTGTTGCAAACAGATCGGGCGTTGACAACACAGAATTTGATGATATCCGAGCTAGCCGCTGATGAGCTGCTAGCAACTGATGAGCTAGCCGCTGGTGGGGGAGCGCGCGTCCGCGGCTCGCTGCCCACAGAGAGCTGCTCCGGCCGCAGATCCCCGTCGTTTTCCTGGTCCGTGCACGCGGGAGACTGGCGATGAGAATCGAGACCATCAGCTGAAGACAGCGAGGCAGAACGCCGGGCTCTGAGCTTCACCAGCCGGCCAGCTCGAGAGCCGCGTTTCTTCCTCCGAGTCGATCGATTTCTCCGTGCAGGCTGGTGCGAAGAGCAGCGGAGGTAAACGGGCAACTCGTCTCCGAGCAACGGGGGTAGAGGGGGTCTCCCCGAGGTACGGTCATACTGGCCCGAATCAGCGACATCCGCGGCAGCAAAACGTAAATCCAGAAGCTGCTTCCGATCATAAACCAGCAGTGTAGTTATGTCTCCAATGAAGATCGAACAAAACACAAAAATTCCAAACACCCACAGGAGAGGCGGATACGCAGCCATGCTTATGGGCGCCATCTTGGACATCTACACCAGTGTTTTTCAACCACTGTTCCGAGTGATATAAATAAATAAAAGGCCATTAAACCAGATCAGATATACATTGGTGTCGCATACAAAACAGTCCGTCGCCGGGCAGTTTATTGTGCGACACTGAGTATGCGTTCATAAAAATTGAGCTTTGCAAGGAGACGCCCTGCGGGCATCTGCTTAGACTCTAATCCAGTACCCGTGGACCTCAACGGACTGACGTACGCCCAACTATACCGGAGCCTTTAAGTGTAGAACCACTAGACTGAGGAACAGCTTCTACCCTGACATTGTTAGACTCATGTGAGCTGTTCACTCACTGTGGGAAAAAAATCACTGATATGTGCTGCTGATTATCCATGCTGCTGATTTATTTCATATTGCTGTGTTCACTCATACTCATCTGCTCCCACAGACTCATGTTCGTGTTGCTGTTGTTTGGCATATTTTTTTGTACTACTAGTGCTTAGTGTATTCTTAGTTTTACATATTTCTTAGTTCATATCTTAGACCTTACTACTGTTTTACTTTACAGTTTGTACTTTTGTTGGATGTAACTGGGACCCTGTGTACACAAATTTGTTCCACCACATGTACCACGTTTGGTGTGAATGACAATAAAGAAACTTGACTTCTCAAAAACAACTTTCGTATGCCACAGGGACATGCGTAAATATTCCAAGTGTTACTCAATCTATTGGGATTTGCATGACATCTGTCACCACTGAAAAGTGCAAATGAGTTTCTCAGATTCCCTCCAATTATTTTTGACTGCATGGACTTAATAACGTTCATAAGAAGAATACTTGTTCTTCAGGATGTCACACTATTGTAGGCTTGTATGATAAGATATCATAGTTCCTCTTTTTAAAAATGGTGATAAATGTGTGTTCAACAATTATAGACCTATATCCTTGTTACCACAGTTTTCAAAAATTCTTGAAAAACTATTTGTGAACAGACTAGATCAATTTATAGATAAACAAAATATTCTAAGCAACAGTCAGTATGGGTTTAGAGCAAAAAACTCTACATCAATGGCTCTCATGGAATTAATGGAACAAATAACTACTGCTGTCGATCAAAAACAATATTGTGTCAGTATTTTTGTTGATTTAAAAAAAGCATTTGATACTATTGATCACACCATTCTCCTTGAAAAATTGAACAAATATGGTATTAGAGGACCAGCATTACAGTGGGTATCTAGCTATTTGAAAGATAGGAAACAATTTGTACAAATAAATGATGTAAGATCTGACCTCTGTAATATCACATGTGGAGTTCCCCAAGGCTCTGTACTTGGACCAAAGCTATTTATTTTATATGTGAATGACTTGGTAAATGTGTCAGGACTCCTTAAATGTGTACTTTTTGCTGATGATACCACATTTTTCTGTTTAGGTGAAGATATAGAACAAATGTTGGAATTGATAAAGACAGAATTTGTCAAAATACAAACTTGGTTTAAAATCAATAAATTATCATTAAATCTAGAAAAAACTAATTACATGATATTCAGTAATAAAAAGAAAACTGTTGATGTTCCACTCAAAATTGAGGGTGTTGAGATTTGTAGAGTGAATGAGGTGAAGTTTTTGGGTGTTATTATTGATGACAAACTGACATGGAAACAACACATAAATTCTGTAAGAATAAAAATAGCTAAATCGATTGCAGTACTGTACAAAGTCAGAGACCTATTGAATGATAAAGCTCTGTATTTGTTGTATAACACAATCATTGTTCCACACTTAATCTATTGTATTGATGTTTGGGGGAAAGCGTGTAAAACAATCACAAAGCCTATTTTTGTATTACAGAAAAGAGCTGTAAGAATTATCACTAGAAAACATTACCGTCATCCATCAAGTACATTATTTTATCAACTGAAGTTATTGAAGTTCCATGATTTGGTAGACTATAATATTTTATCAGTTATGTATAGGGCTCAAAATAATGCATTACCTTTAAATATCCAAATGCATTTTGTTAAAAGACAAAGTTGTTATAATCTTAAGGGGACAGAGATGTTTGTAAAACCACAATTCAGAACTAGTTTGAAGGGACGTTCTACCTCAATCCAGGGAATTAGATTATGGAATGGCTTGGAGAATGTAGTTAAAAATGCCAAGTCAATGTTTACATTTAAGAAAATGATCAAAATGAATTTGTTAAAAAAAAATATGACGTAATGTGTATTGTATTAGTTAGAAAATTAGAAAGAGTTAGTCATTTTGTACTGTTGGTGGAAGATTATTATTGTTTAATCTGATTGTTTGAAAAAAGGGGCAGATATAATAAGATTTATTCTTCTTTCTGCTACCTTTCATTTTTTTTTGTACATTATCATTTATGGGATTGTCTTGTATTGTTTCTTTTGTAAAAAAATGAACAAATTTAATAAACATAAACATAAACATATACAGGAGTATCCCAAAATGTGGTATTGCTGTTTGATAGCCTGAAATGATGTTAAAATGTTCATAATAACTATTAAAACACGTCACTGACACAGCTGACACTTGACTCCGTGACCCAGTCAAGTCCTTCAACCATAGCATTCCAAGAATTGATCATTATCTGAGTAATAATAAAAAAAGTACATATTTTTAGTCTTTAGAATTCATATCCAAATGAAGCTCAAAGATAAATCACACAAACTTGAGGTCAGTGACGTGCGGTCAGGGGAAGCAAGTGAGGCCGTGCCTCACCTGTCAGCATGGAAAGAAAAAAAGTAAATTGAAAAAAATAAATGTAATTATTGTATTTATCCTTTGATTTGTACTATAAACGTATTTTACTTAAAACTAAAGTTATTTTTTATTCAAAATCACAGATTTTTCTTCTTTATCGTTCAAATACTGAGAAGAGACGTGCGCAGAGGCACCAGGCAGCTGCGACTCACCAGGGATTGCGCAATCACTCGGCTGACTGTGCTGCATGCTGCAGTGAGCCCGTATTCCTGCCCCTTTTATGTCGCTATTAAAATGTCCAAATACTTTAACTATATAAACTACATTTCTATAGTTTAGCTGGTGAAAATAATGTATAGTGTTTTTGTCGAAAACTGTATGTGTGTGTAACGTGTTTCTTGTGCTGAGCGATCATAAAACGGCTGCGAAAAGGTGCCGGGTGAGGCACGCAGTTGTCCTGCCTCATCGAGGAGGCGGGGCTAGTGAGCCCAGGGTTTCTGCTTGGGTAACCTTCTCGCTGAGAGGCAGCAGAAGTTGCACCACCATGCTGCTTCTTGGGCACTTAATTGAAACAATGCTTGTAATTGAACACAAACAAGGAATATGAGGCTAATTTGCAGGATCATATTTTTTTTAAATACTAGAGATCCCAAAAATAACATCACTACTGGGGCATTCCGTTAACTATTAGGCTAATTAATCATTACTCAAGGGAAACTTGAGTAATGTAAACTCTAGTTAATTATTAGTTAATTATACTGTACTTAATACTTAATACAGCAAGTTTCTTTGATATTGTGCAGTAAATAAGATAAATAAGAAAAATCAGTGATTTTGAATAAAAAAACTAAAACGTGGAGAACATTTTTTGTCTGTTTTTTATTATACGGAAAAAAAACTGTGCATCGGATTATAAGGCGCACTGTCGGCACACCTAAAAGCCTTTTTTTTCATATGTTATCTGATTGTGATGAAGTCAGTGCCTCACCAGCCGTGAACCTCACCGCACGTCACTGGGTTTCCAGTAGTAGAAAGTTCAACGGTGAATCTCTGTGATAAGCCTAAGGGACTGACCTTTCCCCCTCAAAAGGAGATGAATTTCCTCAGACCTACCCTTCCTCACGGATGTTTCTTTAAACCACTCTGTATTCAGGCCACCTTTTTCACTTCTAAGATCTGGTATCAGCACTGACTGCCTCCTGTCAGTCTCTGTGAAACAGAGCCAGAAGGATTTCTGATACAGAGAAGAGGAGATACTGACAACAAAAGATTGCTTTAATGTGTCTGCTTGAAACCAACTGCAGCATTACTTGAACTACAGACAACTGAGAAGTTCACATGACACAAAGCATACTTACAGCATATTATATTAACTTATGAACATTGGTATTTGCCTAGCAACTGCACTCAAACTGAAATGTTTGTCTGTAATAAATAATAAATAAAAAAACGGTATTTTTTCCTGAGCAGCCAACCGTTTTAGGAAACTGTAAAACTCTAAAGAAAAGAGAGTGCACACTTCTCACATCTTAACGTATAAGATGAAGGTTTCGTCAGCTTCACATTTTGCTCAGAGTTGCCTCAAATCTTTACAATATTTCCTCCGATTTAAAGACCACAGTGAAATTTCTCCTGCTGGATTTTCCCCTCATGGGTAAAGAGCACAGTCTAAAAATAAAACTTCATATAATTAGAAGCACGAGTGCTAATGAGGAATGGTTTTGATGTGTTAGACATTATCAAAAGCACAACATCTGAAAGCATGCTTGTTTTTCTGTTATCTCCAGTTTTCCTCCAAATATACTCAACTGCTTTAAGGTGTACAGTATTAAAAAAAAAAGTTAAGTCCAGTTTTAACTTTAACTTGTCAGTTAATTAATACAATTTCAAGAATCCCTGTGAGCACCTTCAAAATATAATGCATATTTTTTGCCTTGAGATTATTTATGTACTGCTACTGATTTTAGATCAAACTTTTGTGTTTTACAAATCATAAAAAGGGGACATGGGGGGATTTTTATTTTTTTTGCGTTCCGTCACAATAATTTTGTGTTCCCCCACAGGCAACAAGGTTCCTCCCTCAAAGAAACTGGTCCAAATGACATGATTTAACCTTTGTATTTTTAGTTTTAGTTTTCACAACAACAATGGAACAGACACCCATATTTGAGGTTCATGGAGTTTTTTGTTTTGAAATCAGCCTTAAATATAAGAATATCCAGTGTGTGCTGCAGCCGTAAAATTAGTTTTATGTTGGATATTTCACGTTCATGCTCCATGGTTTCAGTGGTGGCTTCCTCGTTCGAGGTGACACAGTCAGTCTGATTTCATTCAGCTGCTCAGTCCGTCACTCCGAGGAGCGATGGTTCTCTTAGGGACCGTCAACAAATTACCGGGCTAATGAGCTTGGTCTGAACACCGTTATAATATTTTAGATATATTTCCAGAGTATTTGTCAAAGCAGCACCATGTATCATAACTAAAGTTTTCTCAGTAGCCAATAATTCTCAGTCGGGTCATCTGGACAGTTTCTTTTTTATAGAAACGTTTTTGGATTTGGTACCTGGATTATTGAGCAT
>JBBPBX010046304.1:0-26644 GCA_038048925.1 Garcialebias charrua | reverse complement strand
TATATATATATACTGTATATACCGGGGTATATATATCCATCTATTATCTTTTACCCGCTTCTTCCATTTTGGGTCATGGGGGTCACCCATGTCCAGCAATCACTGTGCGAGGGGCAGGGTACACCCTGGACAGGTTGCAAGTCCATCACATATATACAGTATATCCTATATCTTGTAATAAAGAGGAGCTAACTGTGTATGTACAAAATTTAATTAGAGTCTATGCACAAAGATTGTTGCACCCCCGGGGCAGAAATATGTCATCAGAGACAACATTTTTGAAAGAAACAAATTTACTCATCATTAACTATAAAATATTTATCTTACACATAAAAAAAGCCTATATTTTGAAACAAGGTTTGTAGGTTCAATCATCAAGGTAGATAACGACAAAAAAGTTAAATAATTTCATCTGGACCAGTTTCTTTAAGGGAGAAATATTTTGTGTTCTATCCAGAAGACTTCATCAGTCTGCGGCCTGCCAACCAGATCTTTCGTGTCTTCAGAATGGAAGACGAAACATCTCCCCCTCAAAGAAACTGGTCCAGATGAAATGATTGAACCTTTTTTTCAATCTACCTGGATGATTGAGCCTACAAACTTTTTTCTGAACCATTTTGGCCTTGGTGTCCTCAGACTGTTTATGTGAGTAGCAAGTTGGCAATCTGGTCTAAAACATTGGATTATTATACACAATGATTGATTTGTTTTGGACGGATGGGTCCTTTAGCATGTGTTAAAAGCCTGCTTCTGAGATTCCAACAGGAGATTGTCTTGAAACACAGCAGTGAAGGCTACTTATGGGACAGATCTGGTTGGCAGGCTGCAGACTGAGGAAGTCTTCCAGATGGAAGATGAAACGTTTCTCCCTTAAAGAAACGGATCCAGATGAAATTATTTAACCTTTTTTGTTGTTTATAATTCAAAACATTTTTATTTTATTATTTCATTTTCATTTAATGTTTTTTACGTCTTCAGGTTAATATGGTGAGTGGTGGGGCGGAGCCCTAGCACCCTCTACTGGCCAGTTGCCACTGCCCAGGTATCTGTTGTCCAGATGTAGGATGTACAGAATGAAAACTTCATTTATCCCTGTAGTGATAACTATCCTCAATGAACAGTGGTGTACTGTTACTTTAGTATTTTAAATGGCTTGTGGATGATTTATATGGCTACTAACTGTGAAAGAAATTGCCACTATGGGATAATAAAGAAACTTGAACTTGAGCTTGAAAAATGATTGCACACCCAAATGTATCCCAGCAAAGTCCTAAATATATGCAGAGAGAAAAAAAATAGCCAGATTCTTCAAAAATTGGGAGACCGCTGAAATAGATTCTAAAAATCTTTCTACTCTGAAGATAAAACAAGTGGTGGTACCAAGTGTACTATATCCTTGTGAACATGGTCTTATGGGGCCCGGGCTTTGGGCCCCATAAGAACCAGTTGGGCCTCACAATTTGGTAAAACTCAGAAAACTGGGCCTTACAACGTAGCATAAACAAGGACACACACACACACACACACACACTGTCTGACCCAAACTCTGCTGAATTCAGTCCTGCACATTGTTCTATTCCAATCTTGATTGCCACTGCCTCTTTTGTAAGTTAAGGACAATCCGTCCATCCATTTTAGATAATTAATCATCTTCTCCACATTTTGATCGCTGTTATTTTGAAAAATTAGTGCGGTTGTTTTGATACGTGATAAACCAGCCACTAGGGAGCACAAGCCAGTGTATGTCTTGTGCCAGTCCCGAGCCTGGGTAAATGGTGAGGGTTGTGTCAGGAATGGCATCCAATTTAAAACACTTTTGCCAAAACCATAATGCGAGTTCATCAAAGCAAAACCATACCAGATCGGTTGAGGCCCGGGTTAACAATGACCGCCACCGGTGCTGTTGAAAAACAGGGTGCCGGTGGAAATTGTGCTACTGTTAGTCGAAGAGCCAGAGGAGGGAAACGTGTCAGGAGACAGAGGGAGAGGAGGAAAGTGAAGAATGTAGGACTGAGGGTTGCAACTCTAAATGTGGGGACAATGACAGGCAAAGGTAGAGAGCTGGCTGACATGATGCAGAGAAGAAAGGTAGATGTTTTATGTGTCCAAGAGACCAAGTGGAAGGGCAGCAAGGCTCACAGTATTGGAGCAGGGTTCAAACTGTTTTACCATGGTGTGGATAGAAAGAGAAATGGAGTAGGGGTGGTCCTGAAGGAGGAGTTGGCAAAGAATGTAGTAGAGGTGAAGAGAGTGTCAGATAGGGTGATGTGTCTGAAGGTAGAAGTAGAAGGTCTGATGCTAAACATAGTCAGTGGTTATGCTCCACAGGTTGGATGTGATGGGGAGGAGAAAGATAAATTTTGGAAAGATTTGGATGAAGTGATAGAGAGTATTCCCAGGGAGGAAAGAGTGGTGATTGGAGCAGACCTGAATGGACATGTTGGTGAAGGAAACAGAGGGGATGAGGAAGTGATGGGTAGGTTTGGTGTCAAGGAAAGAAACCAGGAAGGACAGATGGTGGTGGATTTTGCCAAGAGAATGGAAATGGCTATAGTCAATACCTATTTCCAAAAGAGGGAGGAACATAGAGTGACCTATAAGAGTGGAGGAAGGAGTACACAGGTCGATTACATTCTGTGTAGAAGAGGAAACCTGAGGAGATTGGAGACTGTAAGGTTGTGGCAGGGGAGAGCGTGGCCAGACAGCATCGGATGGTTGTGTGTAGAATGACTGTTGTTGTGAAGAAGAGAAAAAGAGTAAAACCAGAGAAGAAGACCAAATGGTGGAAGCTAAAGAAGGAAGAATGTTGTGAGAAATTCAGAGAGGAGCTGTTAAAGGCTCTGGGTGGTAAGAAAGAGCTTCCAAGTGACTGGGCTACTACAGCAACAGTAATTAGAGAGACAGGTAGGAAGGTACTTGGTGTGTCATCTGGACAGAGAATGGATGATAAGGAAACCTGGTGGTGGAATAGTGAAGTGCAGGATGCCATTCAAAGAAAGAGATTAGCCAAGAAGAAATATGACAGTGAGAGGACTGAAGAGAGGAGACAGGAATATAAGGAGATGGGACATAGAGCAAAGAGGGAAGTAGCTAAGGCAAAGCAGAGGGCGTACAATGAGTTGTATGGGAGACTGGACACTAAAGAGGGCGAGAAGGACTTGTACCGATTGGCAAGACAGAGGGATCAGGCTGGAAAGGATGTGCAACAGGTTAGGCTTATTAAAGATGGGAATGGTAATGTTCTAACAAGTAGGAGAATGTGATGGGAAGATGGAAGGAGTACTTTGAGGAGCTAATGAATGAAGAGAATGAAAGAGAAAGAAGAGTAGAGGCCATAGAATCTGTGGACCAGGAAGTCGGAAAGATTAGTGAGGGTGAAGTCCAGAAAGATTTGAAAAGAATGAAGAAGGGGAAGGCAGTAGGACCTGATGACATACCAGTGGAGGTTTGGAAATGTCTTGGAGAGATGGCAGTGAGGTTTTTGACTCAAATATTCAATGGCATATTTGATGGTGAGAAAATGCCTGGAATGGAGAAGAAGTGTGCTGGTGCCCATTTTTAAGAACAAGGGTGATGTACAGAGTTGTAGCAACTACAGAGGAATTAAGTTGATGAGCCACACAATGAAGATCTGGGAGAGAGTTGTGGAAGCAAGACTTAGACAAGAGGTGACTATCTGTGAGCAGCAGTATGGTTTCATGCCAAGAAAGAGCACCACAGATGCCATCTTTGCTTTGAGAATGTTGATGGAGAAGTACAGAGAGGGTCAGAAAGAACTCCATTGTGTGTTTGTGGATTTAGAAAAAGCATATGACAGGGTGCCAAGAGAGGAGGTGTGGTATTGCATGAGGAAATCTGGAGTGGCAGAAAAGTATGTTAGACTGGTACAGGACATGTATGAAGACAGCAGGACAGTGGTGAGATGTGCTGTAGGAGTGACAGATAGCTTCAAGGTGGAGGTGGGATTGCATCAAGGATCGGCTCTGAGCCCCTTCTTGTTTGCTCTGGTGATGGACCGACTAACAGATGAGGTCAGGCAGGAATCCCCATGGACTATGATGTTTGCAGATGACATTGTGATATGTGGTGAGAACAGGGAACATGTGGAAGAGAACTTGGAGAGGTGGAGGTATTCACTTGAAAGAAGAGGAATGAAAGTCAGCCGTAGTAAGACAGAGTACATGTGTGTGAATGAGAGGGAGGCCAGTGGAACAGTGAGGCTACAAGGAGCAGAGGTCACAAAGGTGCAGGACTTCAAGTACTTGGGGTCCACTGTCCAGGAAAATGGGGAATGTGGGAAAGAAGTGAAAAAGAGAGTCCAGGCAGGATGGAGTGGATGGAGAAAAGTTTCAGGAGTGATTTGTGACAAAAAGGTGTCAGCAAAGGTCAAAGGAAAAGTTTACAAGACAGTGGTGAGACCAGCTATGTTGTATGGTCTGGAGACAGTGTCATTGACAAAAAGACAGGAGAAAGAACTGGAAGTAGCAGAAATGAAGATGCTGAGGTTCTCCTTAGGAGTGACAAGGATGGATAAGATCAGGAATGAGATCATCAGAGGTACAGCACATGTTGAACAACTGGGAGATAAAGTTAGGGAGGCCAGACTGAGATGGTTTGGACATGTCCAGAGGAGGGACAGTGGGTATATTGGTAGAAGGATGTTAGAAATGCAGCTGCCAGGAAAAAGACAAAGAGGGAGGCCAAAGAGGAGATATATGGATGCAGTTAGAGAGGACATGGATTCAGTTAGAGAGGACATGGAGGTAGTTGGAGTGAGGGCAGAGGATGCAGAGGACAGAGTGAGATGGAGGAGGATGACTCACTGTGGTGACCCCTAAAGAGGGAAAAGCTGAAAGAAGAAGTTTTTATATGTGATGTTAATATGCAAAACATTTCACTTGTTTGTTTTTTTTTTGTTTTTTTTTACTGTAAGTTATTTATTATGTCTGAAATGTTATGCACCGTGGTGCAGGAGTTCTGACAGAACAGTTGTGCGCTCGTCCTGCAGAGCTGTCTGGAGACGCTGTGCGCATAACAACTGTCTCAGGGTGCACAGCTGAAGGTGGACGAAGACGCTCCCCATGGAACATGCACTCTGTGTCTCTGCTGGGCAGGAGCGTGGTGCGGCTGGAACATCCACTCTACAGACTGGGCAATGTCTCCTCTCGTTTATTTTTAATAAATAATCCAAATAAAAATGCGTAATGACTTTGGACTTGGGCAACACGGTGGCGCAACTGGTAGAGCTGTTGCCTCTCAGTGAGCAGGTCCCTGGTTCAAATCCCGGTCTGGGGGCCTTTCTGGGTGGAGTTTGCATGTTCTCTCTGTGCATGTGTGGGTTTTCTCCGGGTACTCCGGTTTCCTCCCACAGACCAAAAACATGCATGTTAGACTGATTGGTAACTCTAAATTGTCCCAAGGAGTGACTAGGTGTTTGTCTTGTTTGTCTCTATGTGTCCCTGTGATGGACTTTCGACCTGTCCAGGGTGTACCCTGCCCCTCGCACAGTGATTGCTGGACATGGGCACCGGCGACCCCCGTGATCCAAAATGGAAGAAGCAGGTACAATATAAAGGAGGGATGGACTTCAGACTTTTAGGGGCAGAGATTTGAGTTGCCGGATCCGAGCTGTCAAAATGAGAGAGTTCCCGGATCTTGTTCCAGCAGGGTCCGGCTCAAAATAACCACTGCAAGGAGGGTGAAAGACTGAAAATTTTATTTCTAAGATGCTCAGGTCCAAAAACCAAAACCTCAGTCTTGTCTTTGTTCAAAAGAAAAAAATTGGGGTCATCCAGGTTTTTATGTCTTTAAGACATGCTTGTAGTCTAAGTAACTGATTGGATTCATTGGGTTTAATGGACAAATATAACTGTGTATCATCAGCATAACAATAAAAAAATTATCCCGTGCTTTTTAAGAACTTTACCTAATGGAAGCATATACAACGTAAAGAGTATTGGCCCAAGCACAGAGTCCTGAGGAACTCCATGACTAACTTTGCTGTATGAAGATGATTTATTATTTACATTTACAAACTGGAATATATCAGATAAATATGATTTAAACCAATTTAGAGCTGTTTCTGTAATCCCAATATCATATTCAAGCTTGGCAGCACGGTGCCGCAACTGGTAGAGCTGCTGCCTCTCAGCAAGCATGTCCCTGGTTCAAATCCTGGTCCGGGGGCCCTTCTGGGTGGAGTTTGCATGTTCTTTCTGTACATGTGTGGGTTTTTCTCCAGTTACCCCGGTTTCCTCCCACAGACTAAAAAAATGCATGTTAGACTGATTGATAACTCTAAACTGTCTCTAGGTGTGAGTGAGAGAGTGAATGGTTTGTCTCATTTGTCTCTATGTGGCCCTGTGATGGACTTGTGACCTGTCCAGGGTGTACCTCACCCTTCTCACAGTGACTGCTGGACATGGGCACTGGCAATCCCCATGACCCAAAATGGAAGAAGTGGGTCAAAGAAAATATGGATGGATGGATGGATTGGATCTAACAGACATCTGGATGGTTGGAACTAAGCTATCATTTTTGACAGCACAGAGAGCTCAACAGGACGAAAACAGTCCAAACATACAGTAAATCAAAGTCAAAGTTTCTTTATTTGTCATTTGCACCATATGTTAGAGTTGAGTTCGGGCTCAAAAAATTGGATCTGACCCCGCCCCAGCCCACATCATAATTTCCAAATCCCATGTGACCGGATGAATTAACAGTACCGGTAATTACAGGTCCGAACATGAAAAAAAATATATATACTGTATAGTGTATATTATTATTAATATTATTATTAATGGTCGGGGAAGCGTGACTGAATAAAAGGTGCATAAGATCGGAGCTGAGGAGGTGTTTGTCCTTTCATGGCTGTAAAAGAGCATTTAAAGCCTGTTTCTGCCTGAATTCTTCTGCATAACTCAGACAGGCGGACTGCTCTGACACGTCTGCTTTGGGATACACCTCTCATCTGGGACACGTGGCTGAATGGAAGATAAGATCTGAGCTGAGGGGGTGTTTGCCCTTTCATGGCTGTAAAAGAGCATTTAATACCTGCTTCGGCCTGCCTTCTGATTTATTCAGACACAGACCCTGCTCTGACACGCCTGCTTTGAGATTTCACCTGTTTGGGTTGTCGTCCACGCATGTCCACTGAGTGCAGCGGCTGAATGAACGTCCATTTGGGCAATGGATCGCTTCCTCACAGTATAGACCCAACTTAACCGAATTTTTACCTCTTTCAAGGCTGGTCAGCTAGCGGTGAAATGGCCACGTGAGGCTGGTGAAAGTATGGCAGGCCATGTAATCATATAATTGGATCGCAGCTGTTCCTGACGCAATTAAAAGCCAGACACCGACCCAGCCCGCCCTTCCAGCACATTATCATGGCCCGGCTTGCCCCAAATTCGGGTTGGGTGGGGCCGGGTTTAGGGCTTGGGTTAGAAATGACAGCTCTACCATATGTCAAGTTCAAGGTGTCTTTATTGTCATTCACAACACATGTGGTACATGAGGTGGAACGAAACTATGTAATTTGTACACATGGTCCTAATTATATCTAACAAAAATACAAATTGTAAAGAAAAACAGTAATAAGATCTAAGATATGAACTAAGAAATATGCTAAACTAAGAATATACTTATAGAGTTTTCTCCGCAGGGTGTCTGGACTCTCCCTTAGAGATAGGGTGAGAAGCTCAGTCATCCGGGAGGGACTCGGAGTAGAGCCGCTGCTTCTCCACATCGAGAGGAGCCAGTTGAGGTGGCTCGGGCATCTGGTTAGGATGCCTCCTGGACGCCTCCCTGGTGAGGTGTTCCGGGCATGTCCCACCGGGAGGAGACCCAGAGGAAGACCCAGGACACGCTGGAGGGACTATGTTTCTCGGCTGGCCTGGGAACGCCTTGGGATTCCCCCAGAGGAGCTGCTCCAAGTGGCTGGGGAGAGGGAAGTCTGGGCCTCCCTACTTAGGCTGCTACCCCCGCGACCCGACCCCGGATAAGCGGAAGAAGATGGATGGATGGATGGATAAGAATATACTAAGAGTCAGGGTTCAAAGTCAGAGTATCTTTATTTGTCAATTGCACCACATGTGGTACATGTGGTGGAATGAGATTGTGTACTCAGAGTCCCAGTTACATCCAACAATAAAATGCAAAAGAAAAACAGTAATAACATCTAGGATATGAACTAAGAAAAACATCAACTAAAAACATGTTAAGCACTAATAGCATACAAACAGTACACCGAACAGCAGCACGAGCATGAGTCTGTATGAGCAGATGAGCATGAATGAACACAGCAACATGAACAGATCAGCAGCAACATGAAAGAGATCAGCAGCAACATGAAACAGATCAGCAGCAACATGATGTGATATTTCACAGTGATTATTCTGGTTATTTATTCATGAGTCTAACAGCCTCAGGGTAGAAGCTGTTCCTCAGTCTTGTGGTTCTACACTTAATGCTCCTCAACCTCCTACTGTGTACATTGACTCATACGCTGCTTTGCCACTTTGCAAATGTCAATGCTAGAAACCTTTAGTTTATTTTAGTTATACTTTTTATACTCTTTTTTTATACCACTATGCAAAAAAAAAAAAAAAAAAAAACTCAGGACAGTGTTAGTTTTACTATTTTTATGCTTATGTCTATTATTATATGTTTCAGTGTTTCAATGTTTAGATGTTTACTGTTGCACCGAGGGACTGAGAGAAACGCAATTTCGGTCCTGTGTATGTCCTGCACAGTACATATTGCAGATCTGACAATAAAGTTGACTTTGACTTCCTGAGGGGAGTGGGGAAAAAGTGTGTGTGCTGGGTGAGTGTGGTCCTTCATGATGCAGGTGGCTCTCTTCCTGCATCTGGAGGTGTAGATGTCTGTGATGGTGGGGAGACTGACTCCAACATCTTCTGTGCAGCCTTCACCACTCTCTGTAGAGCTTTTCTTTCTGCAACTGTGCAGCCTCCATGCCACACGTTGATGCTGGAGCACAGGATGCTCTCCACTGCACACCTGTAGAAGGAGGTGAGGACTGGGCTGCTCAGACCAGCTCGTCTCAGCCGTCTGAGGAAGTAGAGTCTCTGATGACCTTTCTTGATCAGGCTGGTGGTGTTGTTGCTCCAGCTGAGGTTGTTGTTCAGGTGTACACCCAAGTATTTGTAGCTGGAGACCACTTCCACTGCAGATCCTCCTATGTGGGGGGGTAGGTATGTTTATTCCATCTGAAGTCCACAACCATCTCCTTCATCTTCTTCACATTGATATGAAGGTTGTTCTTCTTTCACCAGCTCTCCAGGTGTTCTACCTTCTGCCTGTAGCCGGACTCATCCTTGTTTTTGATGAGTCCAGCCACAGCTTTATCATCTGTCAACTTTACATTTTGACAGCCTTGATGGGTCGGTGTGCAGTCATACGTTATCAGAGTGAACAGGAGGGGGCTCAACACACAGCCCTGTGGGGAGCCAGTGCTGAGGGTTATGGTGGAGGAGGAGAAGTTGTGGATCCTCACAGACTGTGGTCTTTTGGTAAAGAAGCCTAGGACCCAGTTGCATAGAGAGGGACTTCGCTGGTGAAGATTCTCAGTCACATAGAGGCACTTAGTCCTGTTGTGAGTAGTTTGTCCATCAGGGTCTGGGGAATCATGGTGATGAAGGCAGATGTGAAGTCCACAAAAAGCATATGGACATAGGAGTCCTCCTGCTCCAGGTGGTACATGGGGTGGAATGAAACTGTGTACACAGAGTCCCAGTTACATCCAACAAAAGTATAAATTGTAAAGAAAAACAGCAGTAAGGTCCAAGACATGAACCAAGAAATACACTAAACGAAGAATACAGTAAGCACTAATAGCACAAAACCAATATGCCAAACAACAGTAGCACAAACATGTCTGTGTGAGCAGATGAGCACAAACAAACATAGCATAAATCAGGTTCTAGTGACATTTTTTAAGTTGTCTCATCTGACACGGAGCCAGCGGTTATAGTAGGAAGGTTGGTTTGATTTTTTTCCCTAATTGAAATTTTTTTATTTATAAAATATTTCATGAACTCATCACCGCTAATAGCTGTAGGGATACATGCTTCAACAGAAATAGGATTTAGGAACGTGAGGTTATTTTTATGTTCATCAATTAAAGATGTATAATATAAAGTTCTAGCTTTACAGTTAGCGTTTTTGTATGTTAGCAGGCTATCTCTCCAATATAAGTAAAATTCTTCAGTGTTAGTGGAGCGCCATTTTCTTTCCAGCTTTCTATATGCCTCTTTTAAAGTACATAACTCAGAATTGAACCAAGGAGCAAGTCTCTTCTGACTGGTTACTTTCTTTTTCAGCAGAGCAGTTTTATTAAGTAAAGTTTTCAAAGAAGTTGTAAATTTATTAACCAGAAGATCTAAGTCACTGCTCTCTGATGTATTACTCTGAAAGACATAGGAAAACAATGGAAGATCATTTTTTAATTTGTGTACTGCGTTTTCTGATAAACAGCTGCTAAGATGAGATTTACTTTCAGTGACTGTGTAATTTAATGTAAAGTCAAAGCTAATAAATGATCAGACAGAACAGAATTTTGAAGATGTATTACCAATTCCTTAATCTCTATGCCATAAATCAGAACCAGATGAAGAATGTGATGATGAGAATGAGTAGATGTGTGGACATTTTCGTTAAAACCAATTGATTCTATTAAATTTTTAAAAGGCTTGAGCTATCACTTTCAACATCTACATGATGATCCATTATTATGACTTTATCAGTATTTAGTAGTAAGTCAGTTAGGAAATCTGAGAATTCAGACAAAAACTGAGTATCGCTCCAGTGTACTTTGTACAGTAAATAACAACTAGTGAGAGTGGCCTTTCTGATTTACATTTTGGATGGGATAGACTTAGAGACAGCGACTCAAAAGTATTATATAACTAATAATTGGTTTAGTATTAATCAATAGTTCCAACTGAAAAATACAAGCTATTTCTTTGTCTTGACCTGTTGTTCTAGGAACATGAAATTTTAAATAATTAAGTGGAGTGGATTCATTTATACTAACACAATCCTCCTGTTGTAGCCAGGTTTGTGTCAGACAGAATAAATCAATATGATGATCAGTTATCAGTTTATTAACTAACAAGCATTTAGAGGAAAGAGATCTGATATTCAATAAACCACATTTAAGTATTTTATTATTTTGTTCTGGTAAATTAACTGTGTTTATTTTAATAGGATTTTATGACTTATAATTTTAGAGCTGAATTGTTGTTTATTTAATTTGAGCCATGGTGAGTTGACACTGTTTCAATGGGGTTTTGGGTGAGTAACAGAGGAGAAGCAGCAGAGAAGTGTGGAAGACTACATCTCTGCTTCCTGGACTGATTTCTAGACTGGACCGTTAGTTGTCATCAATCCGGATGTTCAGCTGAATCAGCTGTTTTTAGAGAAAAGTGCTGCTCCATTCAGAGTGGGATGGATTCCATTTCTCCACATCAGACTGGGTTCTCCCTAAAATGCACTCCAGTTGTCTACAAATCCTATTTTGTTTTCAGAACACCACCTGGATACCCAGTGGTTGAATGCCGACGTTCTCTGAGGTCAGCGGACCAGTTGCTCCTCACAGTTCCAGGAACTCGTCTTAAGCGCAGACTGAGTTGACAGGGCCTTCTCTGTGCAGGCCCAGGACCCCTCCCTCGGTTTTCACATCCCAGTTAAAAACCCACTACTATTCCGCAGCTTTCAACACCAGATGATCTGTGGTTGAACCTGTTTGCTTCACACAGGTTAGTCGTTAAATGTATTATCTGCGACATTTTTATGTCTATATTCTGTTTTTACTTCAATTTGTATGTTGCTTATGTGTTGCCTGTTTTTTATCTGTTTGTACAGCACTTTGGCCAGCCTTGTTGCTGTTTTAAGTGCTCCATAAATAAAATGGCATGGTATGGTATGATGAAGTTTTTGCGACATTACACACTGAAGCAACATTAATTTTAGTGATCTCTGATTTGCATAACTGAGTGTCGTTGTCACCGATGTGAATAATAATTTTACTGCCTTAGCTTTATCCAGTTGTTTCAGTTGGGAGTCAATGTCGCCCGATCTGACCCCTGGAATGCATTTTACTGTGGTTTGAGTCGCAGGTGCCACATTTCAGATTATGGAGCTGCCAACAATTAGAGTCTGCTCCTCAGTCGGTTTCTCACTAAGCACAGAAAACTGATTTGAAAGTTGAATGGATTGGAAGTTGACCAGGGGCTTAGATTTAATATTAATTTTTCTTTGTTTCAGGACAGCTAAAGGGAGAAAACTGATTTGAAACGTGATTTGGAGAAGATTTGGAGAAGAATCTTTTGAAACATTAATCAAAACGTGAACACCTCACCTCCCTGGTGAGGTGTTCCGGGCACGTCCCACCGGGAGGAGACCCAGAGGAAGACCCAGGACACGCTGGAGGGACTATGTTTCTCGGCTGGCCTGGGAACGCCTTGGGATTCCCCCGGAGGAGCTGCTCCAAGTGGCTGGGGAGAGGGATGTCTGGGCCTCCCTACTTAGGCTGCTACCCCCGCGACCCAACCCCGGATAAGCGGAAGAAGATGGATGGATGGATGGATGGAATCAAAACGTGAACGGGTTGATGGTGAACTGAGGGTTTAGTTTTAGCATTAGGCTTACTTTGGGCCGATACCCTGCGGGTCTGTACTTATGGACTGATAAGGGGGAGGAAGCCAGGGGTTCATTTGAGCCAGATCCTGCTGGAACAAGATCCAGGAACTCTCTTATTTTGACAGGGTGCATTTTGGCAACTGTTTGCTTGGATCCGGTAACTCAAATCTCCACCCCTAAAAGTCCAAAGTCATTAGACATTTGTATTTAAAAATCTATTAAAAAATATAATTAAACAGCAGCACTAAATTGCAATTCAGTCTGACAGTTTAAGAAGGTTATTAGTAAAATTTTGTTTATAAGTCTGACAGTTTAAGAAGGTTATTAGTAAAATTTTGATTATAAAAAATACAATGAGAGAAATGTTTGAAGTGTATTATTCACATCAAAGTCAAAAGTCAAAGTCAACTTTATTGTCAGAACTGCAATATGTACAGGACATACACAGGACCGAAATTGCGTTTCTCTCAGTCCCTCGGTGCAACAGTAACCATCTAAACACTAAACACTAAAACATTTAATACACATAAGCATAAAATAGTAAAAAAGTGTAACACTGTCCTGAGTTTTTTCATAATAGTATAAAAGTATGAAAATTTACACCAACACTGAAACACCAAACACCCCTAAAACACCAAACACCCAATGAACATAAGCATAAAATGAAATAATAAAAGTGTAATACTGTCCTGAGTTTTTGCATAGTAGTATGAAAAGTATAAAAACGTAAATCTATAAAATAAACTGAAGTTTCTAGCATTGACATTTGCAAAGAGTGGCACAGCAGCATATAAGTTAATGTACACAGTATATGTATGAGGTAGTTGATGTTGGTATAGAGGCAAAGTGGCATATGCAGTGAGGCACATAAGGCACATTTGGCATCCTTAGATAAGGCTAGTCAGAGAATACTGTATATGTATCTGCAGTAGTGTAGATAAAAGTAGTGTAAATGTAAACAGTAGTAATAAATGTAAAGCAGTAGTAATAAATGTAAACAGTATTAATAAATGTAAACAGTGAATGTAAACAGTAGTATGACTATAGGCAGTAATGTAATACAAACATTAGTGCAAATATGAGAAGTAGTGCAAACTGAATGAGTACATGACCGAGAGTTTAGTGAATAACCCGTTTGATGACACAGGGTCCAGTGTTAAAAACTTTGTGTTGAGTGGTAATGTGTGAGAAAGTTTTTTGTGTTAAGGCAGTTCAAATGGGAGGGGAGGCAGAGCAGGCAGAGTGTTTAGCATTCTGACTGCCTGATGAACAGAGCTGTCTCTCAGTCTGCTGGTTCGAGCCTGGAGACTCCTCAGTCTCCTCCCTGATGGCAGCAGTCTGAAGCAGCTGTGTAGTGGGTGTGTGGGATCACCTGCCATGCAGTGGGCTTTCCGAGTGAGGCGTTTGCTGTGTAAGTCCTGCAGTGAGGGCAAGGAGGTGCCCACGATCTTCTCAGCTGCTCTCACAATGCGCTGGAGGCTCTTGCGGCAGGATGCAGTACATGCACCAAACCACACAGTGATGCAGCTGGTCAGGACACTTTCTATGGCACCTCTGTAGAAGGTGCACATGATGGGGGTTGAAGCTCCAGCCCTTTTCAGCTTGCGGAGAAAGTAGAGGCGCTGGTGAGCCTTCTTGGCCAGTGATGCAGTGTTCCTGCTCCAGGACAGGTCCTTTGAGACGTGCACTCCCAGGAACTTGGTGCTGTCCACTCTCTCCACTGCGGTGCTGTTGATGGTCAGAGGGGCATGTTGGGCATCCCTCTTCCTGAAGTCCACGACAATCTCCTTTGTCTTCTCCACGTTGAGAGTGAGATTGTTGTGTCCGCACCACAAGGCCAAGCGGCTCACCTCGTTCCTGTAGTCCGTCTCATCGTTGTTGCTGATGAGACCTACCACTGTTGTGTCGTCCGCAAACTTGATGAAGTGGTTGGAGCTGTACGATGGTGTGCATCCATAACATCTGGGCTTAATTTGAACCAGATCCTGCCGGAACAGAATCCAGGAACTCTTATTTTGACAGGGTTCTTCTGGTAACTGTTTGCTAGGATCAACAAAGTCTAGGATCTGGCTTGGATCCACTAACTTTCAGGTTTACTAATAATAAAGTTATGAACAATATGACTACCTTGAACGAATAAAACTTATACTGGATATGTAAACTGAAAACACTTACATAAACACTAATTTTAAGCACAACAGCCACTTATGAGCATAAGAGTTGCCTCTTCAAGTGAAACATTTCCACGTCTACCCTTCCATAAATCTGTGCCCCTAAATGAGTGAAGTGCTGAGCAGGCGGTCGTGCATGGGCAGGAACCCACAGGCAGCAGCAGGGCCGGTGATGGAGGTTTAACATGTGGGCCGAGATGGTATAGAGGTAGGGCAGCCGACTTGGGACCCGAAAGTCCCAGTTTCAATCCCAGCCATTCCCACAGGTGGTGGTGTCTCTGAGCAAGATACCTAATCCCTATTTGCTCCCCAGATGCTTACATAGCTGCCCATTGTTCCACCTGGGGGTATCCCATGTGTGATGGGTTAAATGCAGAGATCTAATTTTGCCATTGTATAGGAACATACAATGATGTCCACACTCAGTACTTTATTATTTATGTGGAGACGGCCAACAACAAGCAACAGAGTCAGGCTCGGTACCGGTACGTGACAGAACCGTCAAGTAAGAACCAATTTGACTTATTTGATGATTCCATCAAGTAAGTTGGGGCTTGACAGAAGCAAAATGTTTACAAATGTAGGAAAACTAAGATGCTTAACAACCCATTAAAATACACCAAAATGCATGAAATCACATCTACTTAATTGGAAATTTTCAGAAGGAACCCCAGACCCCTACCCCCAAACACCCCACCCCTACCCCCCACTGCTGGCCCACCCACTATCTGCATTCTGGGATCGATTTGTTTACCAATTAAGCCCTGCATAACATCACATGTCAAAACAACGACGGTAATTTGTCAAAATAACTACATAAATGTTGCTTCCAGATCAGACAGCATCTCCTCCAGAACTGACAGTACATTTGATACTTGTACTATTATATTCAGAAGAAGCTGTGTTGTAGCTAAACATTTGACACACAATGCAAGTGATGAAACCAGAAGTATGCTAAGCTAAGGCTAGTAAGAGCTAGTAGATCTCAATGCACTGATAAAAACCAGAAGTCCTGAAAGATAAAGACCACGATGGAATTGGTTTTAGGTTTGGGTGATCAAGCAATGTGGATGCAGGCACACTCAGCGGTGATATAGACCTCCTCCTATAACCACATCACTCCTGTCCTGCAGCAGCTCCACTGGCTCCCGGTAAAATCACGCATTGTCTTCAAAATTCTACTTCTCACGTTCAAAGCTATCCACAACCTTGCCCCTCCTTATCTATCTGACCTCCTACAAATCTCCATCCCATCACGCTCTCTCAGGTCCTCCTCTTCACTACAACTCCATGTACCCTCTGCCCGCCTCTCCACCATGGGGAGCAGGGCCTTCACCTGCTCTGCCCCTCACCTCTGGAACGCTCTACCGCCAGACCTTCGAAACACCACCTCCCTTTCTCTGTTCAAGACTGCTCTGAAAACACATCTCTTTAGACTAGCTTATCATTAACGTTACTAAATGTATTTTAATTTTTTTTGTATTTTATATTCTTTATGTATTTTATATTTCAATTTGTTACTGCTGATGTTTGAACTGTGTTTGTTTGTTAAGTGTCCTTGGGTGTCCTGAAAGGTGCTTTTAAATAAAATGATTATTATTATATTATTATATTATTATATGGTCTCAGCTTTGGTGTGTGTTGAAGTCAAAGGGCAAATGTACTTTGTAGCACAGCACGAAGTATCACCACAAGACTGGCTCCTTCTGCTCTCAAAACAATGAATACAGCTAAAATCAACAATGGACAGAAAAAAAAACACAATTTAAACCAAGAGTGGCTCGTTGATATCAGCTTTATGTGAGTAGAATGTGTATCAGTCCGAACCAATCCGATTAGCCTAGCGTAGCACACCACTGCAGAGCCTCGCAGCAGTGATTCACGTAACTCATAAACACCTAAAAGAATAAAGCACAAAACAAGAACCAGCAAGGAAGCACTACAACACCCACTATTACGGTCCATAGTGCTCTTAAGGGGTAATCACTGAATAGAATATGACGGATATGTGTTTTATTCATATTCGAATAACGTAAGTGTTAATAAAAAAACATTAAACAAACATGTTAACAAAAAACATCTGAGTACAAAATATCAGCCCAAAATAGTTTGACCTCAATTAATTTTACAGATTTAGAGCTTATTTCTATTTTCTGTGGTGTGAGATTATTTTTACAAGTGTTGTTTCCCAACACTCCATAAGAGCACATAAAACTTTGTTTTTAAGGTTTTATCAAAACAGCAAACCCATAGTTTCTCAACATGAAACAATCTTTGGCCAAATCTCTGACTTGAAATGCGGCAGGCAACATGCATTCTTTCTATAGCTGTAATTATTCATGTTATTGTGGTAAATTATGATATACTTCTCACAACTTTGGAGAAAACTTCAGTCTGTGCAGAAAAGTTCTAGAAAAGACAAGTGAAACAGCGTAGCAGGAGCAGAGGTGGAGAACAGGAAAGAAAGCACAGAGTGTACAGTTTTGTTTTGAGAAGCAGCATCGTGGAGCCAAGAGATGAGCAGTTTATCACCACTAAAGATGGTGCGGTGGTTCAACATAGACACAGAACAACTGGGACAAACATCTCATGTCTTCATTTTACAGAAATAAAAAAGACATCAGTATGAGGGGACGTTCTGACCGAAGAAGATATTCTGGTTACCAGTCTGTCAGCTGACAGGCAGGGGGCAAGTGGTGTCAGTTTCTCTAGTGAGTACAACGTTAGTGCCTGTTGCTCAGGAGCACCCAGTGGCCATATTGCCCAACAACAGGCACTCAGCTTCATTTGATGAAGCCTAACGAGAGCCCAGGGTAGGGAGGAGGGGTGTACTGAGTGACACCTGGGACAACAAGGAGTCCTGTCTGGGGCAGGCTGCAGGATGGAGATGCAATGTGACTCTCAGCCTAAAAAAATAATCATTCTGATGAGATCATAATAACCACACAGGGCTGCAGCCGCTGGTAAACTGGTGATGGTGGTGCTCTCTGCACAGTCCAGTGATGCTACACAAGATGTACAAAGAAACAAGACTTTTCAAAAGTCAGCAACATGTTGCCAACACTGAAAACAATAATTAGGAATGCATATCGTCTGCCACCGTTCATGCCAGAGTGCTAGACTGAGGTCATCTTATGATGAATAGTAACTTTCTGGACAAACCTTGAAGATCATTTTATGAACATTCTCATGTGATGCATAATGTTGTCATGTGTGTACAGACATATTTGAAAGTGCATATGTGAGCATATTTTTTCATCCATCCATCCATCCATTATCTTTTACCCTCTTCTTCCTTTTTGGGTCGCGGGGGTCGCTGGTGCCCACGTCCAGCAGTCACTGTGAGAGAGGTGGGGGACACCCTGGACAGGTCTCCAGTCCATCACAAGGACACATAGAGACAAATGAGACAAGCAACCATTCACTCTCTCACCTAGAGACAATTTAGAGTTACCATCAGTCTAACATGCATGTTGTTGGTCTGTGGGAGGAAACTGGAGTACCTGGAGAAAACCCACATGCACAGAGAGAACATGCAAACTCCACCCAGAAAGGCCCAGGGCCGGGATTTGAACCAGGGACCTGCTCGCTGAGAGGCAGCAGTTCTACCAACTGCTCCACCATGCTGGCCAAGAATATTTATGATAAATGGTAAATGGACTGTACTTATATAGAGCTTTTCTAACTTATCAGGACACTCAAAGCTCTCTACTCTACAATCTTAACCCATTCATACAGCACTCTACTAGATCTCCACAAAGAATAATCAGAGCTTAAACACATTCATACACTGATGGGACACACATCGGAGGTAATGAGGGGTTCAGTGTCTTGCCCAGGGACACTTTGGCATGTGACTGCTGGTGGAATTGAACCCCCAACTCTTGCATTGGAGGACGACTGCTCTACTCAGCCACAGCCTCCTGAAACCAGGACCTTCTGCATGTGAAGGAAATTATTATTTTAATTTAATTATTTTATTTGTTGTTTATTGTCACTGCAGAGTGAAAAGGGGGAACTACCCTCTGTCCGTCCATCCGTGCATGTTGCCAGCATGACTTGAAAAATAAGCCAAGCTCCGGCTTCCATTTTGGTGTGTGGCTACATCTAGGTGAAAAAAGGTTTTTATCCAAATTTGGGTTGCCACGTCAAAATTCAAGATGGCTGCTGCCATAAACGTTTGTGCGTCTTTTGAGCTGCATTACTTTAAAAAAAAAAAGAAGTGACATACCGATTTACATTTTGGTAAAAAAAAAGAAATATCATTGTTGAAAACTGGATTGTCTTTCTACAGTGTTAAACTGTGTAAGTCAAAGTATTTAATTTACTTCTCTCACATTTAACATTAAACAGCTGCATACTTTTCAGCTGCACACGCTAAAACAACGACAGGAGTGTCTGCCAGCTGGAAATATGTCTTCAGCTTTAAATGCATAAATAAATGTTTCTGTGTGTTTATGTTAGAGAGGTGTGCATGTTGCTGTAAGGACACTGTTCGATTTTGAGGTTGTTTTGCTCATTGTGGATGTAAGAGCAACTGTCTTCCAAGATAAGTGTCAGAAAAACACTCATCTTGAAAATTACACCTCATATGCAAATTTCTTAGCAACAGAGGACATTGCCACTTGTTTATTCTTTTATTATCCCTATTTTAAAAATGTTGAGATGTTAAGTGAATGAAAACAGATTAATAAATCTCAGAAACCCATAATTTATTTACAGTGGAACATAGTAAACCTGTCAAATGTTTAAACTAATACATTTTACAGTTTTTAAAATAAATTACTTTTGAATTTGATGGCAGCAACACATCTCAAAAAAGTTGTAAGAGGAACCCGTTGATTACAAAAGTCTAAAACCTGCATTTAAAAATAGTGAAACCCATTCCCGACAATGTCCCTCAATGAAAATTGTGAAGACAGATTATTATATTATCATCTTCATTTTATATTATAATCAAAAGATTTTTAAGAATAAGTAGAAATCTGTGAGCTTAAGGAACAAGGTGGACGTCAATATTGTATGTCTGTGACCTTCAACACTGCTTTAACCATAGTCGTTGGGAGGGAACAACATGGCTTCAGACTTCTTTTCATTGAAACTTAAGAAATTTAAAGCCATCCAGTCCCTGATGTCAGCCAGGCAGTCGAGCAGAGGTTGAATAGAGCATGTACCATTTTGTCTTAGGGGGAAGTAAATTTGACAGTCATCAGCGTAGAAGTGAAAAGGTATGTTGTGTTTCTGGAAAATAGCACCAAGTGGCAGCAGGTATAAAGAGAATAGGAAAGGACCCAGGATGGACCCCTGCGGAACCCCCCATTTAAGCACTGCTTCTGCAGATTTAAAATATTTGGTGGAAACACAACAGGACCTGTCAGTGAGGTAGGATCTGAACAAATTGAGGGCAGACCCTGTGATGCCCACCCACTGCTCCAACCTAGAAATGAGGATCTCATGGTCGATGGTGTCAAAAGCGGATGTAAGGTCCAGTAAGACAAGGTGCACAGAATCACCAGTGTCTGTGGAAAAGAAGATGACGTTAAAAACCTTCAGTAGGGCAGTTCAGTGCTGTGGAGAGGTTTAAAGCCAGAATGGAATAACTCAAGGACAGCGTGATCCTCCAGGAAACACTTCAACTGGGACTCGACTATTTTCTCCAGAAGTTTAGAAACAAATGGGAGTCTGGAGACAGGCCTGAAGTTGGATACTACTGAGGGGTCAAAGTTTGTTTTGTTTTTCAGGAGAGGTTGAACCGCAGCATGTCTAAAGGTTTTTGGTACCACACAGTGTATAAACTGCTATTTACAATAGCAGGAAAGGTTCTGGATTCCAGAAGGGTCACATGATCTACACAGATCAACTGGTGTGGATTTTGCCCAAAAGAACTGAGTCAAGAAGTGACAACAGTTTTTACAAGCCCTCGTCACAGAGGGGTTGAATAGTGATGATTTGTAGTTTTTAAAATGAGTGTTTTTCTGGACGGGAATCAAGCAGGGAGTGCAATATTTACCCTTTCAGACTGACTGTCCTGAGTTAACTCTGAGGAAAGATGACTGAAACGTACAAGTCAGGGGATGGATACAGAATCATTTCACAGGTCCTAACCTTTCCCAGGAGATCTGATAAATCCATCACCAGTCAACTGAAGGAATATGGGACATGTGTAAATCTACCGAGTTGCTCGTCCTCACAAACTGAAAGACTGTGTAAAAGGAGAACAGAGAGAAACCATCAAGACACATGTGACCTCTCTACGGGAGTTACAACCTTCAGCAGGTGAGCAGAGAGAGACTGAGCATACAACTGTCACCAGTGTTGTTCACCAGTCTGAGCTTCATGGGATTGTGACAGAGAGAACGACACTGTTGACGAAAACAGATTAAATCCTAATTAGAGTTTGTCAGAGAGCATGTGGAAGACCCCACGGTCAAGTTCTTCATGGCTGCCATCCCTAGTCGATGGAAAGGAGAGGGACTACCCGACCTGTTGTCAGCAACACATTTTAAAACCTGCCTCTCTAAAAACCATACATCATTCTACAAACATTTATCATGTGTACTATCATTGAGAAAATATGTTTAAGAAATTTGCAAATCATTGCACTCTGGCTTTTAATTTAATTTAGTTTAATTTTATATATATATATTTTTTTTTTTTTTTTACATTTTACACCTTCTTCCAACTCCTTTGGAGCCAGGGTTGTACATTAAGACAAAAGGTTTTCTGTTACAAACTTATTAAAATCTTTTTGTTTTCTTCTTTGTCCATTTAAGACTATAGCAACCAGAATTGTGCTTTGTTTTCAGATGAAACACTAGATGGTGTGTGTACTGCAAGGAGATATTGCAACATTTCTGGTGTACTAAACTGGAAAGCAAACCTCTTCACCAAAACTCAGCACTTTGATACAGTCATGTAATGTGGCTCAGCTCATTCATTTTTCACAGATATAACCACATTACAAGTAGTACGTTTTGATGGAGCTGCTGGAGAAGTAATCATAGGCGTAATTTACACGGGGGTTAGGGGGGTTTTGACCCCCCCAATAATTTGATCCGGTCATTTAACCCCCCCAATAAAATGAAATCATTTCGTCATTATACATATCTTACATCAATAATTGATTTTCTTTATTCATTCAAATTTTTTAGTAAAATTGCTGCATGTTTTTAACAAACTCCCTGAGGACTGACCCCCTCCCCTGCAAATAATTTGGTATCACCCATCTCACCGGCTACAGGAAGTCACGTGAGTCACGGAGCTGCTCATGAAGTTGCCCAGAAGTTTCTACATGCATGTGTTCGAAAAAGGCCTCCTTTGGTCGGACTGACTCTGTCGCTGCCCGCCCCTTGCTATGGATGTAGCTGCTATTAGCTGTGAGGTTCGCTGTTTTTGTTTGCAAGATACCACTCATAAACCACACCGCGGATTTTTAAATCAAGCTGATTTCACATTTGGTTCAGCTCAGGAGCCCATCTGCTGTAGTGAGGTAAGAAATATATTTTTTAAGCGTTTATTTAACTAAATTTAAAGAAACAAAGCTCCGGTTTGACCCGCCTGGCGCCTGCATAAAATTCAGCGAACTTTTTTTTTTTTAAATCCAGCTGATTTGAACATTTCGTCAAACTCAGGAGTACGTCTACTATCACCCATAAGTCAGCGAAGAAATACTGTATATTTTTAAGCGTTTATTTAGCTAAATTTAAAGAAAGAAAGCGTCCGGTTTGACCCGCCTGGCGCCTGCATAAAAATCAGCGAACTTTTTTTTTTAAATCCAGCCGATTTGAACATTTAGTTAAACTCAAGAACACGTCTTCTATAAAGTCAGCTTAGTAATATATTTTTTCTCGCAAAGAAATAATTGTTTTTACCGTGTTTCTTTGTGAAGTTCTTCGTACTAGCTGGGTCCTGTCGCCGCCATCTTGATCAGGACAAAGCTGACGCGTCGCGTGGAGATGACGCGTATACAGCAAGAGAAATTGAATATGATGTCCCATTAAGTAAAGCAGAAATAAAAATAATTGTTAAAGATAAAATAAATGATATGTGGCAGGAGAGGTGGGATTTAGAGGAAAGAGGAAGACATTTACATAACATACAGAAGGAGGTACTCCTAAGTGACGATAGTAGTTTAATGTCTAGGAGAGAGGAAGTATGGATTAAGTTGAGGATTGGGCACACTACATTAAATAGTGGTCTAAAGATAATAGGAAAACATCCATCAGGTGACTGCTCTAATTGTGGGGTACTGGAAGGAGTGGAACATGTGTTGATTTATTGTAAGAAATATAATAAAGAGAGGAAGGCACTGGAAAGGGTAATGGGGAGTTCGGTGACAATGGTTACTTTATTGAAGAAAAATCAGTCACAGGTTATAACTAAAGCATTTGTTAAATATTTGAAAGTTACAAAATTAGCTGAAAGGATTTAATTTTATTTTAATTAATTAATTTATTTATTTATTTTTTGTTGAAAGTAGACTCTTGAATTACATCTCCGTCCAGTTGATGGCGGTAATGCACTGAGTTTGTAAACTGCCAGTAAACACCATCGAAGAAGAAGAAGAAGAAGAGATGACGCGTATTAAACACTGAAGCGTATAGTGTACAATTTTTTCGTGTTTATTGTTAATCACAACCCCCCCAATGTTAGACCTAAAGTTACGCCCCTGGAAGTAATGGTTGTTTTTCTAGACGTTTCTTTCCGTCACAACCAGCCAGATGATTTAAAATACCTAAAAAAATCTAGTTTTTCATGAACCACTGGATAAGATTTAGCAAAAGGTCTACATGTACAGTACAACTCATTATCAGTTGGATACAAGATGGCTGCCTCAGCTAATAAACCTTAAGGAACACAAAAAGCTATGAAACTGTAACTGCTTGATCAAAACAGTCATAACAGTAACATATATTAACATAAGAACACCAACATAAGATCTTATTATCTAAAACTTCTGCCCTAATAGGTGGCGGGCTGATACGCTGAGCCTTTAATTCCTTTTCTTCCTTCATGCTTGTTGCAATCTAACTATTTCTGCATACTTTGTGCTGTTTAAGTCATTCATAAATCAAATAAAACATTAGTTTTATTTGATTTAAATTCATTCCAATCATCATTCAGATAGTTGATATTAAAGTTTTGTAAGTTTAAAATTCTTTAAATATTTTACTTTACAGTATTTACAATTCTGTTCCCACACAAACAAAATGAGAGCTCTTGAATGTTTTGAAAATGCTGTTCGCTTTGAAACTGACTAGGGATGCACGGATACCCGATACCAGTATCGGGTATCGGTCCAATACCATGTGCGTTTACTCGTACTCGTACTCATAAAAGGGTTCCGATACTACAGGACCCGATACCAGTTTCATTTCATTTCATTGACTATGTAAGAGTTCAAATGTAAAACATTTTATTTTTTTGTACAAGTTTGGACATACTTTACAGATTACCAATAGTAATGTACTTTGTTTATTTATGTTTGAAGTGTCTAATGAAAATAAACAGTTTAAGTTAATTAGAATGATTTTTAAAAATATTAATTAGTACTTGTATCGGTACTTGGTATCGGCAAGTACTTTAATGTAAGTACTTGTACTTGTACTCGGTTTTCAAAAATCTGGTATTGGTGCATCCCTAAAACTGACTTCAGCAAACTGGCTCTAAATGTCCCTTCATTTAAAACTTAGCGTTTAGTTACTTAAAGCTACCGTATTTGACGGGTTATAATGAATGAACCGGTCTGTTTTAATACATAAGGCACACAGGATTACAAGGCTCATTAAGCAAAACAAGTTCATTTTGACAGATTTTTGAGCGCCGTGCACCACATAAAATTGGTTTGAGGTCAGAAAGCACAACCAGAATTAATACATAAGGCTTACTGTCGATTTTTGATCAAATTAAAGGATTTTAAGTGCATCTTATAGTCTATGGTATATTTATAGTACCGTATATAAAAGGTGGTACACTTTGGGTTGCAGTTCTGTAGCAGCCAACTACTGTCATGTGTGGAGAGTTTGAGATTTGCAAATCCAATGTCAGAAATTCAAACTGTTTGGTCACAACTTTGTCCAGAATCAGATTTGACTGGGACTTAGCTTTGTTCACAGCACCACCACATATTTTTGGTCTTTCAGTTTATATTAGTTTTTAACTAGCATTTTCTATTTACTAGTATTTTCTATTTTCTATGTGTCCCTGGGCAAGACACTTAACCCCGAGTTGCTCCCGGTAGGACTGGCTGGTACCTTGCATGGCAGACTACCGCTACCGGTGTGTAAATGTGTGTATGAATGGGTGGATGGCTGGTACTGTGAAGCGCTTTGGGGCCCCTCATAGGGTGCTGGAAAGCGCTATATAAGTAAGCTCCATTTACCATTTATTTATTTATTTATTTATTTATTTCACTACATTTAACCAATAGGCTACTCAGTTTCTTGAGTATTGGTTTTTGCTTCCTCCTTGGCTTCTAGCTAGTTTTTTGATACTTGTAACATAAAGCTAACATTCTTTTACTTTTTGGTTTGAGCTACTGTTATGCTACTACTAGCTTATCTTTTTGCTACTTTTAGATTTTAGCAAGTATTGAGTTTTCCCCGTTTACCTTGCCTTTTGTTATGATTACCTAGCTTTCTACAACTTTTAGCTTATTACTAGCATTTTGTTGCAGTCAGCCTTTTAGCTTTTATCTAGACTTCTGCTATTTTTTAGCTTTTAACTGAAGTTTTGATACTTCTAGCCTTTAGCTTTTTTTTTCAATTATATATTTATACTTTATTTATAAAGCCATTTAAAAAAAACACAGCTGCAACAAAGTGCTGTACACATGAAATTAAGAACATATAAACAAAAGATGAGATGAAATCATGAAAAACAACAGTCATGTGTTTAATACAGAAGTGGGTTGAGCCTAACCAGGGGTTGCTAGGTGAGGGGCTGGACTCAGGTTGGGGTGGGTTGTGGCAGATTGGCTGCGGTTTGTGACGTCACAAACCGCAGGAAGTGAGAAACCAACCGTTTATATCACAGACAAATAAATCTACTTAGAGTAAATAAACCACTGGGTGCATTTCTTTGGCCTTAGGACTGTTTTTTTATGAAGTACATACCCAAAGTTGAGTAAAAAAACATTAAAAAGTGAAATTTTCATGTGTGGTCCCCTTTAAAAATAAATGAACAATAGGTAAAAACTAAAAGTAGCACAAAAGACAAAAATATAGCAAGTTCACTTGAGAAAAGGAACGTTTTCAAAGAAATTCAAGAAATCTCGATTTATTTTTATGACAAAAATATTCTGCAAATAAAGTTAAATATGTTGAAAAGTATAAAAGTTACAAAAAAACAAAATTCATAGCTCCATCTGCTGAAAAAGTTGAACGTTTTGTTATAAAAATAGTGTTAAAATAGCACAACTACGCAGAAGCATTAAGACACGAAAACAATGGAGCGAATGCCAACTCCGTATGGACAGAATAATCCAGAAGAAATGAAATAAACTGACTGGATTCCTCTGCACCAGCTCCTGGTTGTTTGCCACCGCAGTCAGCCAGATGATGGTGATCACCGAGTTCAGAACAAACGAGAAGAAGAGGTTTTTGTGAAGGGTGATCCTCTGGCAACTCAAACTTCTGCAAAAAGACAAAAGCAAAAGAGATTTTTCTTCACAATTCAGGTTAAACCAGAGGTCAGCTGAAAGGATTTGAAGAGTGAATGTTTGTCATTTTTGAGATATTTATCTGGACTGCAGTTAAACAGGGAATGCAAGTAAACTTTAATGTTTTTGGTGCAAGATATCCGAGTGAGAAGAA
>JBBPBX010046303.1:0-17286 GCA_038048925.1 Garcialebias charrua | reverse complement strand
CACACACAAACACGATTAATCATAATAACAATGTTCTGAATACAAAACAGCCAACTGTGAATTATGAACAAATTATACTTATCATGTACGGACGAGTTTCAAAACCCAGAGTAAGTAAACGGACATGAGAGGACCCAACACAAGGTAAAAAGTTAAGTACCATTTATTTTTTGGAAAAATGATATTTACACAGGAGTGTTATCTGCAAGGGAACAAGAGGCCAGGTGAGTATGGGGTTCTGTGGAACAAAATATCTTAAATGATAACACTTGTTATGAGAAAGAGATACAATGCAAAGGTTTGTGCTTAGTTCAATTCAATTCAGTTTATACTTTGTACAGTATATAGTTTTGTAAAGATGCTCAAACTTTTGCTCATTCGCTTTTGTGTTTACTTGAAAATATACATGCATGGCAGGTGATCCTACACACCCACTACACAGCTGCTTCAGCCTGCTTCCATCAGGGAGGAGACTGAGGAGTCTCCAGGCTTGAACCAACAGACTGAGTGACAGCTCTGTTCATCAGGCAGTCAGGATGCTAAACTCTGCCTGCTCTTCATCCCCTCCCACTTGTACTGCCTTAACACAAAAAAAACTTTCACACATTACCACACAACACAAATATTTTAACACTGGACTCTGTGTCATCAAAACGGGTTATTCACTTAACACACGGTCATGTTCTCATTCAGTTTGCACTACTTAATAATAATAATAATGTCACATTTTTGTCATCTGTGTATGTTCCCATACAAGACGAAATTTGACTCTGCATTTAACCCAATCACCACCAGGTGGGGCAGTGGGCAGCTATAGAAAGCGCGCCGGGGAGCAATTGGGATGAGGTGTGCTGCTCAAACACACCACAAGTTATGCTGTGACTGGGGTTCGAACCTGGGTCCTTCGGGTCCCAAGTCGGTTCCCCTGCCACTACACTCTCATATTTGCACTAATGTTTGTATTACATGACGGTCTATAGTCATACTACTGTTTACATTTACACTACTGTTTACATTTATTAATACTGTTTACATTTATTACTACTGTTTACATTTACTCTACTTTTTATATCTACACTACTGCTGATATATATTCTTTTTACTAGCCTTATTGCATATGCCACTTTACCTCTATACCAATATCAACTACCTCATACATATACTGTGTACATAAACTTCATATGCTGCTTTGTCACTCTTTTACAAATGTCAATGTCAGAACCTTCATTTTATTTTATAGATATACTTTTTATACTTTTATACTACTATGCAAAAACTCAGGACAGTATTACACTTTTATTATTTCATTTTATGCTTATGTTTATTAAATGTTTTAGTGTTTAGTGTTTAAATGGTTACTGTTGCACCGAGGGACTGAGAGAAATGCAATTTCAATCCTGTGTATGTCCTGTACATATTGCAGTTTTGACAATAAAGTTGACTTTGACTTGTGTCTTGCAGGAAAGTGGAGAGCTGCATGGAGAGGAGGATGGAGGTTCCATAGGAGACATATGTAGATTAATGGTTTGTAGGAGAGTGGCTTGATGGAAACCAGGAGCACGGATCCAGTGTCAGCAGGTGGAGTAGATCGCAGGTAATAGACCAGGGGTGCTCACACTTTTTCAGCATGCGAGCTACTTATAAAAAAACCAAGTCAAAAAGATCTACCCAATACAAAAATGCAAAACATATAATTATCTTCAAATGTATTAAGGATTCTTTTTATGTACAATGTACCTATGTTGATGTACCTTGCATAACTGAATAAGCCAATATTGCACAACACAAGCTAGCAAGATGGCAGCGCTCATCCCTGTCCCAAAGAAGGCAACGCCCGCATGCCTCAATGACTATCGCCCAGTAGCACTCACCCCCATCCTGATGAAGTGCTTTGAACGGCTAGTCATGAAAAGCATCACATCTGTCCTCCCTGCCTCCCTGGATCCCTTCCAATTTGCATACCGACCTAATCGCTCAACCGACGATGCCATCTCCTCTGCCCTCCACACAGCTCTCACACATCTGGACACGAAGGACTCTTATGTTAGAATGCTGTTCATCGACTTCAGCTCGGCATTCAACACCATCATCCCCCAACAGCTCATCCATAAACTGGACAGTCTGGGGCTGAACACCTCAATGTGTAACTGGCTGCTAGACTTCCTGACCGGGAGACCACAGACAGTACGGATCGGGAGTAACACATCTAGCACCATCACATTGAACACAGGGGCCCCACAAGGATGTGTGCTGAGCCCCCTTCTATTCACCCTGCTAACACACGACTGCACACCATCGTACAGCTCCAACCACTTCATCAAGTTTGCGGACGACACAACAGTGGTAGGTCTCATCAGCAACAACGATGAGACGGACTACAGGAACGAGGTGAGCCGCTTGGCCTTGTGGTGCGGACACAACAATCTCACTCTCAACGTGGAGAAGACAAAGGAGATTGTCGTGGACTTCAGGAAGAGGGATGCACAACATGCCCCTCTGACCATCAACAGCACCGCAGTGGAGAGAGTGGACAGCACCAAGTTCCTGGGAGTGCACGTCTCAAAGGACCTGTCCTGGAGCAGGAACACTGCAGCACTGGCGAAGAAGGCTCACCAGCGCCTCTACTTTCTCCGCAAGCTGAAAAGGGCTGGAGCTTCAACCTCCATCATGTGCACCTTCTACAGAGGTGCCATAGAAAGTGTCCTGACCAGCTGCATCACTGTGTGGTTTGGTGCATGCACTGCATCCTGCCGCAAGAGCCTCCAGCGCATCGTGAAAGCAGCTGAGAAGATCGTCGGCACCTCCTTGCCCTCACTGCAGGACTTACACAGCAAACGCCTCACTCGGAAAGCCCACCGCATGGCAGGTGATCCCACACACCCACTACACAGCCGCTTTAGACTGCTGCCATCAGGGAGGAGACTGAGGAGTCTCCAGGCTCGTACCAGCAGACTGAGAGACAGCTCTGTTCATCAGGCAGTCAGAATGCTAAACACTCTGCCTGCTCTGCCCCCCCTCCCATTTGAACTGCCTTAACACAAAAAACTTTCTCACACATTGCCACTCAACAAAGTTTTTAACACTGGACTCTGTGTCATCAAACGGGTTGTTCACTGAACTCTCGGTCATGTGTTCATTCAGTTTGCACTACTTCTCATATTTGCACTAATGTTTGTATTACATTACTGCCTATAGTCATACTACTGTTTACATTCACTGTTTACATTTATTAATACTGTTTACATTTATTACTACTGCTTTACATTTATTACTACTGTTTACATTTACACTACTTTTGTCTACACTACTGCAGATACATATACAGCATTCTCTGACTAGCCTTATCTAAGGATGCCAAATGTGCCTTATGTGCCTTACTTCATATGCCACTTTGCCTCTATACCGGCATCAACTACCTCATACATATACTGTGTACATCAACTTATATGCTGCTGTGCCACTCTTTGCAAATGTCAACGCTAGAAACTTCAGTTTATTTTATAGATTTACGTTTTTATACTTTTCATACTACTGTACTATGCAAAAACTCAGGACAGTATTACACTTTTATTATTTCATTTTATGCTTATGTTCATTGGGTGTTTGGTGTTTCAGTGTTGGTGTAAATTTTCATACTTTTATACTATTATGAAAAAACTCAGGACAGTATTACACTTTTTTACTATTTTATGCTTATGTTTATTAAATGTTTTAGTGTTTAGTGTTTAGATGGTTACTGTTGCACCGAGGGACTGAGAGAAACGCAATTTCGGTCCTGTGTATGTCCTGTACATATTGCAGTTCTGACAATAAAGTTGACTTTGACTTTGACTTTGAATAAGCCAATATTGCACAACACAAGCTAGCAAGATGGCCGCGCTCAGAGCAGCCGCAGCTTCACGAGCTCCCGGTTCATCCCTAGTTGATAGTAATTTTAATAGTGTTTTTGTACCTGACTCTGCGCGTTTTTTGCGGGTGAATTATAGCCGAACTGAACTGTTAAGAATCGGAGCGGATTTACCACAGGGCACAGCTGAAATCAGCAACGAACTCAAATCAGAGCTCGGAAGATTGGAGCTGTTAAGGACATCTTTCTGGAAGCAGACGCGCTCCAGGGGAAAGAAAAGGAAGCGTTGCTCACGAGGAAAGAAGAGGGGTTGCCGAGCAGGAATTATGACGAGACTGCGGGCAGACGCTAAAACCGGTAGACCCCCGATGCCGGCTCTTTTTCTGTCTAACGTCCGCTCGCTGGACAACAAAATGGATCTACTTCGTTTGAGAGTGACCACGTCGGAGGAGATGAGAAGGTGCTCCGTGCTCTGCCTAACGGAAACGTGGATCTCTGAGGATACACCAGACTCTGTTTATGAGTTGGATAATAGACTCTTTTTCAGAACGGACCGGTGCACCGAGACTACAGGGAAAACACGAGGTGGCGGTGTTTGTATTTACGTGCACAAAGACTGGTGCACGAACTGTTCCGTGATTAAAAGGCTTTGTTCAGCTGCCGTCGAGTTGATCACAGTAAGATGTAGGCCGCATTACCTTCCTCGCGACCATGCTGTGATTTTAATAACAGCTATTTACATAGCACCCGATGCTAATGCTAATGACGCCCAGGGAGAAATTCATGACTTACTCACCTCGCTGCAGTGTAAATATCCTGAGGGGCTCTTCATTGTTTGCGGAGACGTCAATCACGTAGATCTTCAAATCTCCCTCCCAGCCTTCAATAAGAACGTCTTCACAGCAACGAGAGGTGATAAAACGCTGGACCAAGTCTACACAAATGTAAAGGGGGCGTACACGGCGAAGACACGCCCAGCGCTCGGAGCTTCCGATCACGACTCTCTGATCCTGGCACCAAGACAACTCCCCCCACTCAGGCGCTCCAAGCCGGAACAAAGAGAGATAAGAATCTGGAGTCAAGATAGTTCCCCCATGTTGAGAGACTGTTTTGAGAAGACAAACTGGTCTGTTTTCAGAGAAGCAGCTACTGAAGGAAGTTCAGTGGATATGGAACTCTATGCTTCCTCAGTCCTGGGCTACATCAGTACATGCTCTGAAAATGTATCCATAAGAAAATATGTTAAATCCTACCCGAACCGGAAACCCTGGTTAAATAAAGAAGTTCACGCCTTGCTAGCAGCCAGGGACACTGCATTCAAGTCAGGAGATAAAGAGGAGCTGAGAAAGAGCAGGAATGAACTGAAGGATGGCATTAAGAAGGCCAAGGCCACGTATGCACAGAGGATAGAGGGACAGTTCACCTCACAAGACCCACGGAGCATGTGGAAGGGTATTAAATGCATAACAGATTACAAAGGCAAGAACAAACAATGCCCCAGGGACCCATCTCTGCCTGATGCCCTCAATAAGTTTTATGCACGTTTTGATGATCCAAACAGACCAGCTAGCACCAGACTCACCTCATCACCAGATGAAGAGCATCTCAGGGTGACCGCAGCAGAAGTGAGAGGCAGTCTCAGAAAGATTAATCCTCATAAAGCAACCGGACCAGACAACATCCCAGGGAAAGTTCTGAAGGAATGTGCGGACCAGCTCTGTGAGGTGCTGGCTGACATCTTCACCACCTCACTTGCACTGGAGTCAGTTCCCACCTGCCTGAAGACCGCGACCATCATCCCAGTCCCAAAGAGCTCCACAGTGACTGGTCTGAATGACTATAGACCAGTGGCCCTCACCCCGATAGTCGCTAAATGTTTTGAGAAACTGGTCATGTCCCACATCAAGGCAACCGTCAACATCAACGAGGACCCTCATCAATACGCATACCGTGAGAACCGATCAACAGAGGACGCCATTTCTTCCGTGGTCCACACTGCTCTCACCCACCTGGATCAGAAGGACTCATACGTGCGTCTGCTCTTTGTGGACTTCACATCTGCCTTCAACACCATGATCCCCCAAACTCTGATAGACAAACTATCTACACTTGGACTAAGCCCCTCTATTTGTAACTGGGTACTAGACTTCTTAACAGACAGACCACAGTCCGTGAAGATCCACAACTTCTCCTCCTCCACCATAACCCTCAGCACTGGCTCTCCTCAAGGATGTGTGCTGAGCCCCCTTCTGTTCACTCTGCTCACATATGATTGTACAGCCACACTTCCAGGCTGTCATATTGTTAAGTTTGCAGATGATACAGCGGTGGTGGGATGCATCACAAACAATGATGAGTCCAGCTACAGACAGGAGGTGGAACATCTGGAGAGCTGGTGCAAAGAGAATAATCTTCACATGAATGTGAAGAAGACAAAGGAGATGATTGTGGACTTCAGAAGGAACAAACACACCCACGCCCCACTGAAAATAGGTGGGTCTGCAGTGGAAGTGGTCTCCAGCTACAAATACTTGGGTGTACACATGAATGATAACCTCAGCTGGAGCAACAACACCACCAGCCTGATCAAGAAAGGTCATCAGAGACTCTACTTCCTCAGACGGCTGAGACGTGCTGGTCTGAGCAGCCCAGTTCTCACCTCGTTCTACAGGTGTGCAGTGGAGAGCGTCCTGTGCTCCAGCATCAACGTGTGGCATGGAGGCTGCACAGTTGAAGAGAGGAAAGCTCTACAGAGAGTGGTGAAGGCTGCACAGAAGTCTGTTGGAGTCAGTCTCCCCACCATCACAGACATTTACACCTCTAGATGCAGGAAAAGAGCCACCTGCATCATGAAAGACCTCACTCATCCAGCACACTCACTCTTTGCCCCACTCCCCTCAGGACGGAGGTTGAGGAGCATCAAGTGTAGAACCACTAGACTGAGGAACAGCTTCTACCCTGAGGCTGTTAGACTCATGAATAAATAAAAATAAAATAAAAAATAAACACTGCAAAATATCACATTGTGCTGATGCTGATCTGTTTTCTTGTTGCTGTGTTCATCTGTGTTCATCTGTGACCATCTGCTCATACAAACTCATGTTCGTGCCGCTGTTTATTCCCACTATATTAGGCTTAGTGTATTAATAGTTGATGTTTTTCTTAGTTAATTCTAGATGTTATTACTGTTTTTCTCTTGCATTTGTTGTTGGATGTAACTGGGACCCCGTGTACATAATCTCGTTTTCATCACATGTACCACATGCGGTGCAAATGACAATAAAGACTCTCTGACTCTGACTCTGACACATGTAATAAATCAGGGGTCACCAGGGGTCAGGTCATCAAATGGGGTGATGGTGACAGCAATATAGATTTTTTTAATTTTATTTAAAAAAAAAGATGGTAGAAACTGATCCCCACCCCTTTCTTTATAAGAATCTGGTCTTTTACTTTAATATTAATGTTAAAAAATCATTAGATTTTTTTTTTACTTTATAATGTCATCTCTAAAAAAAACTCCAGCAAATCTAAAGTGGTCCACCGGCCACCAGTTGATAACCACAGTTGTAGCAGGTTGTTATGGCTCCGGACATGTTTAATAATAATGTCTTTTCCTGTCATCTGCGTATGTTTCCCATACACAGACGAAATTCGTCTCTGCATTTAACCCAACCACCTACCAGGTGGTGCAGTGAGCAGCCATAGAAAGCGCCCGGGGAGCTGGAGAATTAGATGTGCACTCATAGACACCCCAAGTGTGTAGTGGCCGGGACGCGAACCCGCGTCCTTCGGGTCCCAAGTCAAAAGCCCTGCCACTACACCATCTTAATTTAGTGAAGGAAGGCATAAAAATATCTCTTTTGGTATGGAGAGATTTAATGTATACAGCGGTGTATTTTACAGACTGTCCCTGAACGCAGCGCGAAAGTGTGTTTTGCAAACGCTCGCGCTGCGGGACAGGGAAACGTGCAGAGAACCGAGAGTAGTCAAGGAGGTTATTCTGTATGAAAAGTGTCTCGTATGATTTTAATAATAAAGCCACGTCAACTCCCAACCAGTATGTTTAAGCGTGCAGAGAAACAACACAGCGTCACTCACCCGGAAGATGGTGGCGGCGTTCCGCTTTTGAAATTGCTAATGTCTGAACAGGGATTTTAGTTCCTCCACCTTTCTCTTTCTCAGCTAGCTTTTCGGTGGGAAGTCCATGTCGTATTTTCCATGAACAGTCCGAAATCTGATTTTTTTTGCTTAGTATGTTTTGCTGCGTTCCACCTTCGCGCCATTGTTTTTCAGAAGCTGCATGAGCATGTCCTAAAGCTCTCATCTGATTGGTTGCCGTGTATGTCAATCAAGTGACGGAAGCCTAAAACTCGATTCAGTTGTCATCTGATTAGTTGCCCTGAATGTCAATCAAGTAACGGGATGTTTGATTGGCTGACAATTTTTTTAATGTCACGTTGCGGGGAAAATAATAATAATAATAATGTCACGCTGCGATCGACCGGTAAAACACCTTATTTTCCAACCAAACTTACATAGGTGACTCAACAGACCACGCTGAACAAGTTTCTGGTGTTATCTCACATGCTAACGGGTGATGCTAATGCTAAGCTAACTAGCATGCTAGGCTAACACCTTATTTTGCAACCAAACTTACACAGATGACTCAACAGACCACGCTGAAGGTCGATCGCGATCGACGTAATGAGCAGGTTTGTAATAGACTATATGCCACGGGCTCCCGTTCCAGCACTTCCGCATTCATTACCCGGGCGGCGCACTTCCGGTTAGCGGGAATGACACGAACATAAATGAGTAAATACAATTAATAAAACATCCACGTACACACCAATAATAACTCTATACACATATAAATCCATATAAATCTATAGTGACGTTTCCCCTACGGATAGCCGCAATCTATTGTCGCCCTAACCCCCCCTCGGCGGGGGAACTGAACAGCTGTACCCACTGGTGGGCGGACACAATGTAACTCACTTGTTGTGCCAGTGGCTCACAGCCGCTTCCCGTTTCGGGTTGTTGTCATGGTCTGCTACTAGGAGCTAACGCTAACAACAACGGCAGTGGATGGGACCCGGAAGTGGCGGATGTGGGTTGCATTTTAACGGAAGTACGTCACCGCCACCCGTGGCATATAGTCTATTCCAGAGATTCAAGGGATAAGTGGTTACAGGTAAACTCAAGATGTGAAGGAAGGTGAGGATTCGTAGGAGATCAAAAACCAGTGGAACAGGTCTTGAGGAAAACACATGGAAAAAACAGGTTACTATTCTCAGAACAAGTTGTAGCAGGGGCTGTCACAAAGTACAAAAAGGCTTCAATGATCCAGCATCAGGAGCTAAAGAACAGCAGTACTCCATCAGAACAGGATCAGAGACAGGTGTGAGGGCTTGGCTCCACCCAGCCACTCAGGAGCTGCAGGTAACAGCAACAAACACAGACTCCCCACATTGCCTGTACTTTCCTAAGATGATTGCAAAAACTGACTTGTTATTAGTAATCTGATGCCTGGGTACAGTTAGTGATTAAAAAGCAAAAACAATTTTTTATGACTAAACTTTTTAAAGTTTAAAGATGTTCACATAAACCACTTAAGATGCATATGCTTTAAAAACAATCATAACTAATCTTCACAAAGCACAGTATAACATTTCTCACTGGCTTTTAGCACAGACTGATTTTGTTCTGCACTGTTTTTACTGTTTTTATTGATCTTAATGTTTTAACAACTGTTTTATTTTTATGTGTTAAAATGTTCTTGATTTTATGTACAGCACTTTGTTGCAGCTGTGGTTGTTTTAAAGGGCTCTATAAATAAAGTATTATTATTATTATTATTTACACAAACTATTTTAGATGATGCTGATGGCTTGACATGCTTTGTTTTGCAAATTATTTTACAAAGTAGTGAAGGTATGTAAATACAAATGTACACATAATAGTATTTTTTTATTTGGCTCATCCTCACAATACTTAGTTTTTTAGACTGAAAGTAGATTCATTACCATCTACTGCAGGTAAGACACTAACTAAACATATGTACTCCACTGAGCCTCACTTCAAAGTACCTAACTATTGCTTTATTGTGCAGTATCTGAGATGAAGTTAAGTATAGCAAAATATCTTGTATTCAGTATTTCAGTTCAGTCTTAAATGAGTTTTTGTATATTTTCAAGAAAACACAAAAGCAAATGAGCAAAAGTTTGAGCATCTTTACATAACTATGTGCAAAGTATAAACTGAATTGAATTGAACTAAGCACAAACCTTTGCATTGTATCTCTTTCTCATGAAGTATAGAAAATTCAAATACCATAGTTTTAAGACACTATAAAAAGAGATTATTATTACTGTCACACCTCGTGATTGAAAACGACATGATTTCCTACCCAGTTTGTTGGTTTTATTGGACAAAGTAGCCACACTTTTAATGAAAAATGTCCAGGTTGTCCATACCTCTAAATCACGTTGTGCGCAGTTCTGACTTTATTGTTGCCCTGGCGACCATTTCTGATTTTTAAACCCTATATCATTTTGATGGCCCAACAGCAGCCTGTCAGCTTTTTATGGCACAATGTTGCTGCATACACAGATTCTGTGAAGAGCTCAAAAGTTATTCGTCACCTGCTTGATGTTTTGCAAACTTAAATAAATACGGTACATAAAAGTTTTACTGCCACTTAGGGGCAGTTTCAATTTAGAATAATCTGAGGCACTGCTTTTCTTGATGGTGGTGCTTTGTTCTCTTCCTATAGCTTTGCTCTGCAGGGGGAACGAGAAATCAGTCTTGGAAGATCTGGTTTGCGGAGAGATGGACATAGTATTAAAAATATTCATGACAATCATTTCAACATTGGTTCACATTGTTATCCTATGATTTTTTACTTTGGGTGGCAGAGTGGTGCAGTTGGTAGAGCTGCGGCCTCCCAGCAAGAAGGTCACCGGTTTAAATCCTGGACATGGACCTTTCTGGGTGGAGTTTGCATGTTCTCTCCGTGCATGCATGGGTTTTGTCCAGGTACTCCGGTTTCATCCCACAGTTTGTCATTTGTCTCTTTGTGTCCCTGTGATGGACTGGAGACCTGTCCAGGGTGTCCGCCGCTTATTGCACAATGATAGTTGGACATGGGCAAGAGCGAAACCCTTGACCCAGAAAGAAAGAAGCAGGCAAAGATGATGGATGGATGATTTATTTTGAACTTTGGCCATGAAGGCTTTCAATCCATTATCATTCATTCATTCATTCATTCAACCTTTATTTAGACACTTAAGTCACATTGAGCCTAGAAGACTCATTTACAAGTGAGATCTGCTTGGACAAAAATCAGTCAACCTGTTGGTATTGTAATCTCCCAAATATAAAGTTTATTGTACTTGGTAACTATAAAGCCACAGTGTTTAGAGCTGTCCCTTCTGCTTGGACTCTTTCTGGGTGGAGTTTGCATATTCTTCTGGATCATGCAGACATTTTCTCTGGGGGCTCTGGTTTTCTACAGACCAAAAACATGCATGTTAGACTGATTGGTAACTCTAAATTGTCCCTAGATGAGTAAGAGAGTGAATGGTCGTTTGTCTCTCCATGCATCCCTGTGATGGACTGGAGACCTGTCCAAAAATGGATGGATGGTGTGGGAGTCCTATAGGTTTCCAGCCACACTCACTTTCTCCACAGCTGCTGTCCATCCCAATCAGCCATCACTCTAGATCTGCACCTGATTTGGAGGAATGCTCTACTCTGGCCAGATGTTCCTCCTACACTGGGACATTATGATACGCCATGATAAATGATGGATGGCCGGTAAACAGTTTGTGAACAGTTTTATTAACCTGTTTTTGATATCTTCTCTAGTGACTTCTATGTCCTGCTACCTCCTTATTCCTTGTGACTTCACCTCGACATCTTCTTATTCCTTCAGCCATCCAAACATCAGTCTGGATCAGCAACAACCACATATCAACAACCTGTTCCTCTCCCACAGTACTCACCTCCTCTGGGTCATCTCTCTCCCTGTGGAAACCTAGGACCTCACCTCTCCCTCCTCTCCGGCTCCATCTACACACACAAAGAGTAAGAAAACCAAATCGTCAGACAAGAGTTCTTTTCTCTTCTAATAAGAAGGAATCTCAGTACTCTGTCCTTTTTTCCCCTTTCAGCCCTGAACATCACCTTCACCTGTAAACAAAACACTTACCTTTTGTACACCTGACTCTGCCTCTTCCTCAGTCTGCTAACTTGGGGTCAACATTAACTAAAATCATGATGGGTGGATGATGGATGAATGTAAGATCAGAAGCAGGCAACACAACTTATTAATTTGTATTTAATATGTTTATTAAATGAGATTCTTCATTGGTTGTACTGTACTGTAGTTCTGTTTCTGTATGACCGATACTTTAAATGTAGCTTCAAGAGACAAACACAGAAATGTTTTTTAAAATGATTTATTTACGACTGGACGGGGTGTGGTCGTGAGATGGAGTGAGTCGCACTTGCCAGTGCTCCGGGTAAAATTTATTTTTTAGTACCACCAAGCCCTCTATATGTAATATTTTTTGACTATTATCACGCACACAACTTCCATCAAGCATCTCTTTTGAAGATTTTGGATTAAAAAATGTCTCAGAGGTCGGCAAGATCGAAGAAGGACGATGACGCTGGCCTAACCCTCGAGGCAATTACCTCGCTGCTCGAGGAGCACCGCGCTGCGCTGTCAGCTGAGTTCAAACAAACTTTTAATCAGCTGGATCTCAAATTGGACCAAACTCGGCTCGCGGTGGAGGAACACGGCCAGCGTGTCTCATCACTGGAACTTGTCACTAACGACCTGAGCCAGCGCATGTCGGAGGTGGAAAACACCTGCTCAACTCTGCAGGAGGAAAACGCCAGACTAAAATCTAAACTGGCGGATTTAGAAAATCGAAGCAGACGGCAGAATATTCGTGTGCTGGGTTTACCGGAATCTATTGAAAGCGGACGTCCCACAGACTTCTTTTCCAACCTGCTGTGCGACATCTACGGGCGTGACACGCTTCCTTCTCCACCCGAACTGGACCGGGCTCATCGAACCCTCGCTCCGAAACCCGCCTCGGACCAGCGGCCGCGCCCGGTTATCCTGCGAGTGCACCGGGTCCAGGTGAAGGAGCTGCTGATCCGGGAGGCCCGACGCAGAGGCAGGCTTGAATACCAGGGTAAACCGGTGCGGATCGTGGAAGACTACAGCCCAGAAGTCCTCAACCAGCGAGTGGAATATAAGGACGTGATGTCTGCGCTGTATTCTCTGGGTCTAAAACCTGCTCTGCTTTTTCCTGCTCGACTTCGCGTGACTTTACCTGATGGACACAGAAAGTGGCTGGGCTCGGTCGAGGAGGCGCAGAAGTTCAGTGACACCTTTCAAGCTTCACAGCGCAAGTAATATTTAAACTTTTCTTCTAACTGATGAACAATGCGCTGTTCCCGCACTGGCTTTGATTATTACACTAAACTTTTCTTTACATGAGGTGAGGAACAGATGAGCAGGACTCTGCCCATACTCTGATTATCTGAGACTTTTTTAGTTGCAGCTTTTTTTTGAACTATTAACATTTTTGAAATGAAACATTTTTCCTTTTCTCGTTTACCTGTTGACTATTTTTGACCTGAATCTTGGGTTAGTCCTGGATTGATTGATAATTAATTTGAGATTGGGATTAATTTAACTTTACGTTTGTATATGTGTGCGTGATTACCGGTACACATTTATGTGTATACAGTTTTTTGGCCTTGCATACTTTAAACTAGTTTGTGAGGTGCTTATAAAAAAAAAAATTTTTTTTTTAGGCATTAGGTATTTAGGCACATAAATAATTGAAGTAGGCCTATCCATGTATAAAAATGGGTGAAATATATAATGTTTTCAATATATTATTTTGAACTATTAACATTTTTCCTCTTCTTGTTTACCTGTTGACTATCTTGAATTGAATCTTGAATTGGTCTTGGACTGATTGAAGATTTAATTTAGGATTAGGATTAATTTAACTTTGTTTATATGTGTATGCGTGATCACACATCTATGTGTACATTTTTGGCCTTGCATGAGGTGCTTATACATTTTTTTTTTCCTCTGATGATACTGGAGCACTAGTTTAAAAGTTAGACAGGAGACTTATTTTTAATTTCTATGGAGCTTGCTGCTTCTGTCTGTTGCAGCTGTCCAGGGTGGGAAAGGGAGGGGGTGGGGGGTCCATCACTGCCATTAATTTATATTTTCTTTCACTTTGCCAAGAACTGCACAGCCATCAACACATTAGACTGTATTACCTACCTTTCTTATACAAATTATTAGTAATATGAGTGGTCAGTTGGTGTTGTCAAGCTGGAACGTCAAAGGTTTGAACCACCCCGTCAAGAGAAGGAAGGTGCTCTCTCATTTAAAACAGTTAAATACAGGCATTGCTTTCCTGCAGGAGACTCACATTAGAAGTGACGATAGCAAACGATTACTGCAAACATGGCACGGGCAGAGTTTCCATTCCTCATTTCGAGCAAAGGCTCGGGGCGTCTCGATCCTCATCAGTCAAGACATTTCATTTGAACCTTTTCAAGTTAACTCAGATAAATATGGTCGTTTTGTGATTGTTTCCGGTAAATTGTACAACACACCAGTAGTGCTAGTTAACGTTTATGCCCCAAATACGGATGATGTTGGTTTCTTTGAGAAATTATTCTCACTGCTCCCGGACCTAAACACATACTCATTGATACTCAGTGGTGACTTGAATTGCTGGTTGGACCCAGTTTTGGACAGATCCTCTACAAACCCTGCCACAGCCAGCAGGTCGTCCCACACTATTCGTGCCTTTCTATCTAAGTATGGCCTGTGCGATGTATGGCGTTTTTTACACCCAGCTGAGAGAGAATATTCTTTTTTTTCTCATGTTCATCATTCATACTCGAGGATCGATTACTTTTTCATGGACAACAAACTTCTTCCCTCTGTCCGTGGCTGTGACTACCACAGTATTGTCATCTCAGACCATGCACCTGTCACTCTGTCTTTGTCCCTCCCTGACATTCCTATAAGGAGTAGACAGTGGAGATTCAATTCAACGTTACTGTTAAACAATGATTTTGTTACATTTATAGAAAAAGAAATAACCTTCTTTCTATCCATAAACAGAACTCCTGGGATCCCACTGTCAACAGTTTGGGATACCCTTAAGGCCTATCTTAGGGGACAAATCATTTCATATACCGCCCGGCTGAGGCAAAAATCTCAAAAAGAAAGAACTGATTTAGCCCAGCAGATAAAAGAAATTGATCAACAATACGCTCAAAACAAATGCCCTAATCTGTACAAAAAAAAAGTAGAACTCAAAACTAAGTTTGATTTATTGTCTACATACTCAATAGAACAATCACTTTTGAAAAGTAAATCATCATTTTACATACATGGAGAAAAGTCAGGAAAACTACTGGCAAATCAGTTGAAGGGTGCCATGGCTAAACAAATCATCCCTAAGATCCAATTAGAGAACGGCACCACAACTCTAGATCATTTACAAATTAACAGAGCATTTAAGGACTTTTATTCCCATTTATATACTTCAGAATCCCAAACCAACAAGAATTTATCTTCTCAGTTTTTCGAAAAGACCAACATGCCAAAACTCACACCCAACCTGAAAGATGCACTGGAGATCCCAATATCCCTGACAGAAATTGTGTCAGCTGTATCGGTAATGCAGTCTGGCAAATGTCCGGGTCCTGACGGCTTCCCTGCTGAATTTTTTAAGAAATTTTCTTCATTACTTTCCCCACTCCTACACTCGGTTCTCTTAGAGTCATTTGACCAAGGATCCCTTCCGAAATCTTTTTTAGAGGCCTGCATTACCCTCATTGCAAAGAAAGGAAAAGACCCAACTCACTGTTCCTCTTATCGACCAATCTCCCTTTTAAATACAGACGCCAAAATTTTAGCCAAAGTTCTTGCTCAAAGGTTGGAAAAGATCCTTCCTTTCATCATATCAAAAGACCAGACTGGATTCATTAAAGGCAGGCACTCCTTTTTTAATGTCAGACGCCTTTTGGACATTATTTATTCTCCTTCGGATACTGTTCCTGAGTGTGTTATTTCCCTTGATGCAGAGAAAGCATTTGATCGGGTTGAATGGGACTACTTGTTTAATGTTCTTGACAAATTTGGTTTTGGCCCCAATTTCATTACATGGGTGCAATTAATTTATTCACATCCCACCGCAACCATTCGTACCAACTCTCAGATATCAAAACCCTTCAGTCTACATCGAGGAACTCGCCAGGGATGCCCACTGAGCCCTATGCTCTTTGACCTGGCAATTGAACCTCTTGCCACTGCTTGCGGTCCTGTGACACAATTTCAGGAATCTGGAGAGGCGATATGGAGCACAAGGTCTCCCTTTATGCTGATGACCTTTTACTTTTCATTTCTCATCCGACTGACACGCTGCCCTCCGTTTTATCATTACTTGAGGAATTTGGAATAAATTCTGGTTACAAATTAAACCTGAGTAAAAGTGTAATTTTCCCTGTCAATACCCTGGCGCAGACTCTTGACTTTGGTAAATGGCCTCTTAAAATTGAGAAGACAAAATTCTCTTACCTGGGTGTTACAGTTACGAGGAGGTATAAAGATTTATATCAAGAAAACTTTGTCTCTCTGTTGAATCAGACAAAGCAGGCATTATCCCGATGGTCACCGCTTTCCATTTCCCTCACAGGCCGTATTAACTCAGTCAAGATGGTCACTTTACCTAAGTTTTTATATCTTTTTCAAAATATTCCTGTTTTTATCCCTGGTTCATTCTTTGTTCAGTTAGATTCCATCATTTCATCATATCTGTGGCAAGGAAAACGTCCACGCTTAAATAAGACACATCTCCAAAAAACTAAGGCCGCAGGCGGTCTTGCCCTTCCAAATTTCCGCTTTTATTATTGGGCAGCAAACTTGCACTGTCTAGCATTCTGGTCATTCTATTACAACAGGCCTGACAGCCCTGACTGGGTAGAGATGGAGTCACAGTGTTCTGGGAAATGGTCCTCCGTGGCTTTCTTGGGATCCTCACTCCCGCTTCCACCACTTACAACTGTTATAAATCCAGTTATAAAACACTCACTAAAAATCTGGGCACAATTTCGTAAATGTTTCAATTTCTCTAGTTTCTCTCTCTATAGCCCTATCATGTCTAACCAACTTTTCAAACCCTCATCTCAGGACTCTGTTTTTAAAGAATGGCAAAGAAGGGGTATAGTACGCTTCAATGACTTGTTTCTCAATAACACTTTAGCTTCATTTCAACAACTATGTGAAAAATTTAGTCTTCCCCAGTCCAATTTTTTTAGGTATCTCCAAATACGGCACTTTATTACTCTTCATTTGTCCAGCCTCTCCATTTCAA
>JBBPBX010046302.1:0-26644 GCA_038048925.1 Garcialebias charrua | reverse complement strand
CATCTTTTGAAGTTCCCAGCAGACTTCCTCGTTCCAGCAAAAACTTAGAACTTAATAGAAGATCTGAGAGGAGCGAGACTTGTTTCTTTTTCATTGGTCCAAAAACCAGTCGAGCAGTTCACTTGTTATCACGATTCAAGGTGAAATCCAGAGCAGAGGGAAATTGTTTAGGAAAAGTCTCTGAGTGAAGAGACTTTCAGAGGCTAGATGAGAGTTTTAGCTGAAGCTCAACAAAAACAATTTCTGTATAAGTCAGTTTGACCTTTTATCTGAACTTTGACACCCTTTCATTTGATCAAGTAACACAGTCATACTCCATATTAAAAGAATAACAACATATAACATATATCATGAAAATGACCAAAGTTATTCTTTTGATTACATTAGAATAAAATCAAAGATAGAAATAGTCTCTTTTGGTGACTATGTTCTCAGATTACAACTAATGGAATAATTTGTAGTAAATGTCTTGCTTTACTGAGAGGTCAGTAAAGGTCATCACTGGACAGTTCAAAAACCTTAGTTTGACCCTGGGTAGGTCCACTACAGCACGAGGTCCGAGGCACGGTGGACCTCCTCCATGGCTTCCATCGCATCCTGCTCGTCTTTTGTTACCTGGATATGTTGGAGTTTTTCTGCTAGGTATGCTTGCACCCTGGTCGATACATTCATTGCACGAGCTGCGAGGCCCTGAGCCTTGTAGTACTTCTCGAGTTGTTTCTCCGAAGCGTGGCAGGCCCTGCTGGGTAGCGTAGGTTTGTCCCCGTGACTGTGGGGGCCAAGTGAGCCGACAGAGTCTCCTCTATCGAGGGTGCGTTGGCGAGGCCTGCTGTCTCCATTCCCGCGACGTCAAGGAGTCGGGATAATGGCAGCATGATGGAAGCTCCGGGTTCCGCCTAGGAGCGTTTGAGCTCCACGAGGAAGTCCGGGAAAATTGGTAATTTCTGCGACGTTGTCGATTGTTTCGCATAGAAGTAGCTCCCCGCTAGCCTCATAGCCTGTTGGCGAGACATGGGGTCTGGCCACGTGACCTACAAGGTAACTGCCGCCCTGTGGCACAGGTTGAACAGGGCAGGTACAGATAGGTCTGGTTCTGGTAAGATTTGCGCCAGGTTCTGGGAGGAATCAACAGTTTCCCCTTTGTGACCATATTTGGCGTCTTGGTCGGACACTTAAGGCGTCGAGTCCTCGGCGGCAACTGAGGAGTCCGACATGTTGTCCTCTCCGACTCGGCCGTTGCATTCCAGGTCCATGTTGTCAGGCTCCGGTTCAGGAGTGAGCACTTTAGTGCGACGTGCGACCTTCAGCGCCGCGTTCCTAGCCATGGATTTGGCCAACGCGTCAGCTTATCATTTCCTCACTACTGCCGACATTCTACGGCAGTGAGAGCAGGATTCGGGGAATTCCAGTGCTTTCCTCGTGTGCAGAATCCCTAGGCAGATAGGACAGGCCTTGTGGGTGTCCGTCGCCGAGAGGGAGTAGCCGCATCCGCTAGGGCATGGGCGCGAGCGAGGGCTCGTCGTCTTGGTTTTTCTCCTCCTTGTCCTTCATTTTCCCTTCTTGGGAGCCACGAGCTGTAAGGACCGACTGAACCCTGAGTGGTACGAGACCAGAACAGAGGCACAACTCAGAGTAACAATTATTTACAGTGTTTATTATGTACAGGTGATAATGGAACACTTGGGGTCTTGGGAGTGCAGGGGGATGTTGGGTCGAGGTTCTGAAAGGACTCAGGACTCCAGAGTGGTTTGGCAAGCGAGTGGCAACAAGGCAGGAACTGGCAGACGGAAATCAGGATCCAAGGATTCACAAAACTGTGGACACAAGATCAAAAGGTAAGAACTCTTATCAAATTGATATTCACTGGCTGAAGTCATAAATACCGATTGAGGTACAATGCGAGAAACATCGAAGTTGTTCCTAGTTTTCTTTTGTTTGAAGCCATCTTCTCCGTCGTCTTGCTTTCGCTGGTTAGCCTGCTAATGGCTAGCAGGAGGTTGTGACGCAGTTAGCGCTGTCGAGCGAAAAGCTGCGGAAAGAAGAAAACTTTGAAGGTGAGTAGAAAAAAGCTGGACCAGCTTTCGCCATCCTAGCAATACGCAGGAAAATTTCTCTGTACACTCAGTGTAGGGAGCAAGCTCACCTCAGTCGAGTGATGCAACAACAGAGAAGTTCCACGAAGTTCAGGTTTAAGCGAGGTGAAGGGCAAAAAGAGAAAGATGGAGGGGCGCAGGCCGCTTAAGTACCCAGAGGGCAGGGCCTCTGGCACGGCTGTGACGCCCCTAGACATAAAGGCGTGAGTATATTCCTTCAGGTAATCGCGCGGGGGCACAATTCCCATAGCAAGTATGTTGCACCGAGAGACCAACTGAAAGGGAACTGATCACAGCCCTCCTGACACTGAACAGCATACACATTACTCTGTTTGTGCCGGGGGACTGGATCTTAGGGATGAACCAGTCTTTGCCGTAATGTTTCATTTACCCTTTATTTATCCAGGTAGTCTCATTGAGCCACGAGAACTCATTTTCAAGAGAGACCAGAGGGAGCAGGTGGTGGGGGTTAAGGGCCTTGCTCACGGGCCCAGAGTGGGGTGAATGAGGGTGGAGGCAGGTGTGGGTGTTTCACCTTTTTCCACCCACATTTTTTTATGTTGTCGGTACTGGGGCTTGAAGCGGCGATCTTCCGATCACTGTCTCTAACCACTGCGCCACCACTCCCCCTGTAATGTATTTTGGGGTTTAAAAGCCACTGGGATGTTGTGTTTAGAAAATAAATGTCTCAGTTTCTCTGAAACTCCCGTAAGATACGGAATGACCACTGGTCTGGGTCTGGGTTCCTTCTTTTCACCTGATGGATGGCTGGAGTCCTGTTTGGGTTTCTTCTCTGCTTTGAGGAAAGCCCAGTTAGGATATCCACATTTCTCTAGAGCCTGTTTTGTGTGTGATTTCTCCTTCTGTCTGGCTCCTGAGTTAGTGGGGAGCTGTCTGCTCTGTGATACAGAGTCCTGATGACTCCTAACTTGTGCTCCAGAGGGTGATGGGAGTCAAACTGTAAATACTGGTCTGTGTGGGTGGGTTTGCGGTACACCTCAGTTTGCAAATTTCCTCTATCAGAAACTGAGACCTCACAGTCCAAGAAAGCCAACCTGCCATTTTTTACATCTTCTCGTGTGAACTTGATATATTTATCCACAGAGTTGATGTGATCAGTGAAATGTTGGACTTCCTGAGATTTAATTTTAACCCAGGTGTCGTCAACATACCTGAACCAATGACTTGGTGGTCTCCCTGAAAAGGATGTCAAGGCTCTCTTTTCTACCTCCTCCATGTACAGGTTGGCAACAATAGGAGAAACTGGAGACCCCATAGCACACCCATGTTTCTGCCTATAATATTGCTCCCCATATGTGAAGTAGGTTGACTGCAGGCACAGTTTCAAGAGTTGACACAGTTGCTCTGTGGAAAGTGTGGTCCTGCTGCTCAGAGTGGTGTCTGATTTTAACCTTAAACAGACCACCTCTACTGCTTCATCAACAGGAATGCACGTAAAGAGTGATGTGACATCAAAAGAGACCATTGTTTCATCAGTCTCCATGATGACATCCCTCACCTTATCCACAAAGTCCATGGTATTCTCTGAGCTGCCAACGAATGCCGTTTACCCACTGGACCCGTGTCGGGCGGCGGAAGCGGACGGTTTACATGCAAAGTCTATGTAGAGACGCGTCGAGGCGCGGCATATCGTGAAGCGGCGCGTTTTGAGTGTTTGAAGCGGCGCGGCAGCACGCAGCAGTTCCTTTCCACGCATGCGCGCGTCCGAAGCAACCTACGCCTTGAGCAGCGTCAGATCGAAAAGTTGATATTTTGCGGCTCGACGTTGCTCGACGTATCGCAACAACCAATCGGGAGAGCCTCTGCTATGTGATTACACAACGACAACGGGACTTTTTTTGGACTTTTTAAACTTACCCCATCGAGCCTCCATGAATTGGAACCAGACTCCGGTAAGAAACTTGGCATTTTAAACAGTTGCTGCTGTCCGCTCCAGCGTACGATCACCCCAAACATAAAAAAAACGTTTTAATCTCAACAAAGACTGTCGGAGCTGCAGTTCGGCTCGTAGAAAACCCACTCCAGTAGGAACGGGGGTCACGTGCTGCTGATTTTATCTGCCAGCAGCATGAAAACACAACAACTGACCCGGAAAACGAGCTAGACTCCCTCCTCTGCCTCCCCCCAGTGCGCGTCATCAGTGTCTCCCAGTGTGACCGTGACAAGCGGCCAAAAGGGGGCGGCAGGAGCGTTCTGACAATTTAGGTGGGTACCCGGCATAAAGGGATGAGTACAGACGGCCAGACTTAGCTTTTTTAGATTTTTCTACCTGGATTATTGAGCATGCATCAGGGTGTTTAGTTACTTTGTACACACAACTGCAATGACAGTTGTTTTTACTTTTAGACAAGGCAATATGTTTGTGTTGTCAAAACAATATGTTTTGTGTATTTTTTTATTAAATAGAGACACATAACTTCAACATGCATTTACAAACTTCATGCCTAAATTTATTAGTTGCAAAGCAAGGCTTTGTTTAAAGGTCAGGGGTGGCGGTGATTTAGGGGCTATCCTCATGGGAATGTTGTTTTGTGATTCAGCAAAAGTTTTTTTTTTTTTTTTAACTCAGACCAAGTTTACAATTGACATCACATCAATTTTATATACAAATATATGTATAATTTTGAGTCAAACCATAGGTTTTCTGCTGCAGTTCAGCAGTTTGTGTTCATGATAACAGCCCTTGTTTTCTCTGAAACTGAAGCTTTTTGAACTCAGGTCTCAGAGTCGAGGTTTAAAATTGTGAACGGCTGCAGTCAATAGCTTTTCTGTGCAAACACATGAACAGGAAGAAGCAGTGAATCGCAAAGCACTGTTTGTCCTACTCAACCTTTTCAATCTGTTGGAGCAACCACACCTTGTCCTTGGTCCAAACGAACGTTCCAACATTTTGGATGTAACTGTTTACATGCAATAGATGCAGTTTTTTATAAAGATATTCTGATGCATGCTCAAAAATCTAAAAAAGTTAATTCAGGTCCTCTGGATGGATGGAAAAAAAAACATTTCATCTTTATTCCAAAAGACTTTGTCAGTTCAAGGAGCTGCAATAAACTTAGTTGTATAAATAGCATGCTCTCATAAACCGTGTTTCCATCTATTTTCAATACGAATTTTGAGTGAATTTTTGAAAATTTGCAAAAATGTAAATAAAAATTAATGCGAAGCAGAAGTGTTTCCATCAACTGGGTTGAAGTGCATCTACCAGGCCACGCAAAGCGGCATTACGTCAGACGTCAGCGTCATTACGTCAGACGTCAGCGTTACGCATGTCTACAGTAAACAGGAAGTAGCGGTTGAAAACAGGACCCGACCACACATCTCGGCAAAATGGAGAGAATATTTCAGGTATGTGTTGCTATCGGGCAAGTTGTATTTATTCTGTCATGCCAACTAGTTTTAGCGATGTTACATGTTGTCCGGAGACGAAGTCACGTGACGTGAATGTTCGCTACGGCAGAACTGAGTCGGCAAATCTGTTTCCATCTCTCGTTTTGCGCATCAGCTCTGTTTCGAAGAACCCAAAAACCACCTCAAGCGAGCGTATCAACTTTTTTGAGAATTAGAGGAAGTTAATTCACATCTTGCCGTTTCCATTCAGCTTTTTTGATGCGATACTTCAAAATGCGCATCTAGAAACCTTGATGGAAACACGGCTATAGTGACCAGATCCTCAGACCAAAACTGTGGTCTACTCTAGGGGTTGAACGAGTACATAATTTTAAAACTCGACATTAACATAATAATGCTTGAGTAGTTGATGATGTCATAGGATCTCAAGATGCAAAAAATAATTAACTAATTAAAACCACAAAAAAAAAAAAAGAAAAAAGAAATTTATTATTTACAAAAAAAGACCAACAAAACATTGGGAGCATATATTAGGCTCCTACCATTTATTTTACAGCAACTAAGTCACAGGAAACCCCAAACTGTTAGTTATTATTATTAAGCTGCAAAAGTGGAAAAAAATGTGCAGCACATCAAAAACGAAACTAAAAAATGTGGGGCGGTTGACCACCCCACACCACCGCCTGTGGTGCTGCGCATTAGGTTTAGTTGTAGAGATTAATATGTTAATAGGTTTTTATAAGTTTAGAGATTAATATTTTTTGCCTTTTATTTGTGAAACAAGGTCAAAGGAAGCTGGTTCTGGTTTGGTCGATTGGACCCGGTGTTACACCACATTCTGTGACCTGCAACAGTTCATGCAACACCGCCCCCTAAGGTCACAATATATGGTGGTCACAGAATATGGTGCAACGCGTTCCAAACAGGAAGTTGATTAATTTTCTGTTCTGTAACTGTGACGTGATGACATCACTACGAATACTCGACGTGAAATTTAAAAATGCGATAGAGGTCCAAGTAATCGATGTGTCGATTACTCCAGTAGTCTGTTAAAGCCCTAGTACTGACCCAAAAAAGACTCCTCTGTGTGGCCAGAAAAGGCTAAAGTATCTCACCAACACTTTATGAGACAGACAAAATCCTGGTGAGGTTCAGGAGAATATATCCGAGGTTCAAAGGAGATGTTCGGGCGCCAGTTGTAACGTGATGGTTCTTCTTTACCAGAGTGCTCACTACTCCCAACTCCAGCTGCCAATTTTTCCTCTTGCACTGGCCTGCACAAGAGATTTACAAGGAAGGCATAGACCAAGAACACAGGTAAAAAATAAAAGAGTGGAACACATTCTTTTCTGTTATATCATTTAGTATCCCTTACCAAAAATACAGGGAACCCCCGACCTACGTACGAGTTTGGGACCTAAGAACCGTTCGCAGCTCGATCCGTTCGTAGGTAGGGGGTGAAAATTATATTTAAAAAAAAAAATTATTCATTCATTCATTCATTCAACCTTTATTTATCATGCTAACGGAGCGCGCGCACACATTTAAGCATGTAAAGTAGTGTACTGTAATGTTAAACATTGCTATTCACATTTACAGAATAAATAAAAATATATTTTCTTACTTTGAGATGGTCAAAGCCGACATCTTAGGTTGCCATGCGTTGATTGTTTTCGGGCCGAGCAGCGCGGGGCCGGCAAGCCACCGCAGCTGCTCCAGGCCTGTGTTAGCTAGCTGGCTAGCTTCTGCTAGCCAAGCCATGAGCTAGTGTTGGAGCGGCGGCGCGATCAATCTGCAGCTTCTGCTGCTCCAGCCGCTGCTCCAGCCTGAGACGTCCACAGAGCTATTCCAGCTAGTAATTAATCCACATGATGCGATCCTGGTCACCAGTGTTCAAAAGGCCGGCTCCCGTGTTAGCTCCAGTGTTAGCTCTGGAGCTAGCCAGGCCGGAGGTGTAGCCAGGCCGGCCGGAGGTGTTCGCACGGCGGCCTGGCACGATCGGCGATAAATCCGCTGCTACTTGAGACATCCACAAAGTTCACAGAGACGTTTCCAGCTAGTAATTAATCCATATGAAGCCATCCTGGTCACCAGTCTTCGTCCAGCTCTCGGCAGCTAACCTAAGATGGCGTCCGCCGGTGTTCTACATTAATTTGTGACCGGAGACCCCAGTGACTGAACCTTAAATAGCGTCCGGTGTTCTACATTAATTTGTGACCGTGTAAACTGAAGACCTACTTCCTGTTTCCCAAAATTGCTCAAAAATTGCTCAAAAATGATCAGAAATGATCTTTTTTATCATAATTATTATTTATAAAGCCTTTAAAACAACCAGAGCTGCAACAAAGTGATGTACACATGAAATTAAGAACATTTAAACACAAAAAAAAAAAAAAAAAATTTTTTTTTTTTTTTTTTAATTCATATTTTTATTAAATATGATATGTTCGTAAGTCCCGTGGTTCGCAGGTCGATGGGGTCGTAGGTCGGGGGTTACCTGTAAGTATACTTTAAGTAAATGTTGTTAAGTATACTAAAGTATATAAAAGTATATGTCTCTAAGTGTACTTTTAAGTATACTCACAGTTTACTTACAATATACTTTTTTGGGACTAAATTGGCCAATTTTAAGTTTAAAGTATATACTTAAAGTATACTAGTAGTACACTTTCAATTAGACTTTCAATGTACTTATAGTGTACTTCAAGTTCATATTTTTAGTTTATTGAAGTACACTTAAAGTATACCACTAGTATACTTTTCTTTATACTCCAAATGCACTTGTTATATACTTCTAGTTCATACTTTAGATTATTACAGTATACTTAAAGTATACCACTAGTACACTTTTTCATATACTCCCAATGCACTTGTTATTTACTTCTAGTTTACAGTTTAGTTTATCATTTAAGTTAAATTTTTGAACTTCTAAAACTAAAGGGTCTGGCAAACCTGAGCGTCCTACCTGTACGCCACTCTACGTGTGCATTCTGTTTGCACGCGTTCGCTGGCACAGCTCTGCTTTCTTCCTCACCTTAAATGCTGGCGTTTTCGCTCCAAATCCTTGTTGTCGCTGCGTGCAGAGGGGTCAAACTGAGGTTGCTGATTGGTCACTTGCTGACACGCCTACTGAAATGATTGACAGCTCGAGCGGGACAACCAGCTGAAGCTGCGGTTGCTCGGCTGCAGCCGCTGCGGTATTTCTAACTTTATATGTTAATAAAAACTAATAAAAAGTAAAAATAAAAACAGGGAGCGCTTTTCCTGCAGCCCACAGCCCACCAGGAAATATTTAAAACCTCCCGCAGCCAGGTAGGACCTGAATTCATTCATTTCAGTCATGGAGTGAACGGAGGATGAAGCTTTTACTTGACTTTTGGCAAAAAAACAAAACAAAAGTCCTGATCAGCGATGAAGAAGGGGAATTTAATTCATTTGTGTAACATACAAAACAGTCCGGCGCCGGGGAAGTTTATGGTCAGACACCGCGCAAGCGTGCACGGTCGTAAAAAAAGAGCTTTGCGCGTTCGTGCCCTGCGGGGCTGCGCTTCTGCCTCAGCTTACGTACGTCGTACAGAGGCGTACAGGCAGTACGCGCAGGTGTACCGGGGCCAATACCATGTTGTCATTGTAACTGTTAGGTTACACTTGTCAATTTGCTTAACAATACTTGCACAATACTATTTATATGCTAAAAATTATTTTTCAAAGTATTCTGAAAGATGTGTTTACAAAGTCATAAAACAAGGTCTTGAGAACTTCAATATTTTTATATAAAATTAAGGTGCAGCTCAAAAACAGTTTATAAAAACAGTCTACAAAACAGCATCATTTAAAATGAATCCCTTCCAAGTTTTAAAAATTGAAAGGAAAAGCCCCTCCCTGGGCTGCCACCTTACGCCCTCCCTGGGCTGCCACCTTACCCCCTCCCTGGGCTGCCACCTTACCGTGGTGGAGGGGTTTGAGTGTCCCAATGATCCTAGGAGCTATGCTGTCAGGGGCTTCATGCCCCTAGAAGGGTCACCCAAGGCAGACAGGTCCTAGGTGAGGGATCAGACAAAGTGCAGCCCAAAAACCCCTATGATGAGTACAATTAATGGACTAAGTTTTCCCTCGCCCGGACGCGGGTCACCGGGGCCCCACTCTGGAGCCAGGCCCGGAGGTGGGGCACGCTGGCGAGCGCCTGGTGGCCGGGCTTTTACCCATGGAGCCCGGCCGGGCACAGCCCGAAGAGGAGACGTGGGTCCCCCTTCCCATGGGCTCACCACCTGTGGGAGGGGCCAAAGGGGTCGGGTGCAATGTGAGATGGGTGGCGGCCGAGGGCGGGGACCCTGGCGGTCTGATCCTCGGCTACAGAAGCTGGCCATTGGGACATGGAATGTCACCTCTCTGGTGGGGAAGGAGCCTGAGCTAGTGTGTGAGGTTGAGAGTTTCCGACTAGAAATAGTCGGACTCACCTCAACGCATGGCTCTGGCTCTGGAACCAGTTTCCTTGAGAGGGGTTGGACACTCTTCCACTCTGGAGTTGCCCCTGGTGAGAGGCGCCGAGCAGGAGTGGGCATACTGGTTGCCCCCCATCTTGGTGCCTGTACGTTGGGGTTCACCCCGGTGAACGAGAGGGTAGCCTCCCTTCGCCTACGTGTGGGGGGACGGGCTCTGACTGTTGTTTGTGCCTATGCACCAAACGGCAGCTCAGACTACCCACCCTTTTTGGAGTCCTTGGAGGGGGTATTGGAGAGTGCGCCTCCTGGGGACTCCCTTGTTCTACTGGGGGACTTCAACGCTCACGTGGGCAATGACAGTGAGACCTGGAGGGGTGTGGTTGGGAGGAACGGCCCCCCTGATCTGAACCAGAGTGGTGTTCTGTTATTGGACTTCTGTGCTCGTCATGGATTGTCCATAACGAACACCATGTTTAAGCATAAGGGTGTCCATATGTGCTCTTGGCACCAGGACACCCTAGGTCGCAGTTCGATGATCGACTTTGTTGTCGTCTCATCTGATCTGCGGCCGCATGTCTTGGACACTCGGGTGAGGAGAGGGGCGGAGCTGTCTACTGACCACTACCTGGTGGTGAGTTTGCTCCGATGGTGGGGGAGGATGCCGGTCAGACCTGGCAGACCCAAACGTATCGTGAGGGTCTGCTGGGAACGTCTGGCAGAGTCTCCCGTAAGACGGAGCTTTAACTCCCACCTCCGGGAGAGCTTTGAACACGTTCCGAGGGAGGCGGGGGACATGGAGTCCGAGTGGGCCGTGTTCCGCGCCTCTATTGTCGAGGCAGCTTATCGGAGCTGTGGCCGCAAGGTTGTTGGTGCCTGTCGAGGTGGCAACCCTCGAACCCGGTGGTGGACACCGGCAGTGAGGGATGCTGTCAGGCTGAAGAAGGAGTCCTATTGGGCCTTTTTGGCTTGTGGGACCCCGGAAGCAGCTGATAGGTACCGGCAGTCCAAGCGGCATGCGGCTCGGGTGGTTGCTGAGGCAAAAACTCGGGCGTGGGAGGAGTTCGGAGAGGCCATGGAGAATGACTTCCGTACGGCTTCGAGGCGATTCTGGTCCACCATCCGGCGTCTCAGGGGGGGAAAGAGGTACGAGACCAACACCATTTATGGTGGAGGTGGCGTGCTGCTGACCTCAACTCGGGATGTTGTGAGTCGGTGGGCGGAATACTTCGAAGACCTCCTCAATCCTACTGGCACGTCTTCCACTGAGGAAGCAGAGCCTGGGGACTTTGGGTCGGGTTCTCCGATCTCTGGTGCTGAGGTCGCCGAGGTGGTTAAAAAGCTCCGCGGTGGCAAGGCTCCGGGGGTGGATGAGATTCGCCCGGAGTTCCTTAGGGCTCTGGATGTTGTAGGGTTGTGTTGGCTTACGCGACTCTGCAATATCGCGTGGACATCGGGGGCAGTTCCCTTGGATTGGCAGACTGGGGTGGTGGTTCCCCTATTTAAAAAGGGGGACCGTAGGGTGTGTTCCAACTATAGGGGGATCACACTCTTAAGCCTCCCTGGTAAGGTCTATTCAGGGGTTCTGGAGAGGAGGGTCCGTCGGATAGTCGAACCTCGGATTCAGGAGGAGCAGTGTGGTTTTCGTCCTGGTCGTGGAACACTGGACCAGCTCTACACCCTCAGCAGGGTCCTGGAGGGTGCGTGGGAGTTTGCCCAACCAGTTTACATGTGTTTTGTGGACTTGGAGAAGGCATTCGACCGCGTCCCTCGGGGGGTTCTGTGGGGGGTACTCCGGGAGTATGGGGTACCAGGCCCTTTGATAAGGGCTGTTAGGTCCCTGTACGACCGGTGTCAGAGCTTGGTCCGCATTGCCGGCAGTAAGTCAGGCTCGTTTCCGGTGAGAGTTGGACTCCGCCAAGGTTGCCCTTTGTCACCGATTCTGTTCATAACTTTTATGGACAGAATTTCTAGGCGCAGCCAAGGTGTTGAGAGGATCCGTTTTGGTGACCTTAGAATCGCTTCTCTGTTTTTTGCAGATGATGTGGTCCTACTGGCTTCATCAGTTCGTGATTTACAACTTTCACTGGAGCGGTTTGCAGCCGAGTGTGATGCGGCCGGGATGAGGATCAGTTCCTCCAAATCCGAGGCCATGGTCTTGAGCCGGAAAAGGGTAGCATGCCCTCTCCGGGTCGGGGAGGAGGTCCTGCCCCAAGTGGAGGAGTTTAAGTATCTCGGGATCTTGTTCACGAATGAGGGAAAACTGGAGCGTGAGATCGATAGGCGGATAGGTGCAGCGTCCGCAGTGAAGCGGGCGCTGTACCGGTCTGTCGTGGTGAAGAGAGAGCTGAGTCAAAAGGCAAAGCTCTCAATTTACCGATCGATCTACGTTCCCACCCTCATCTATGGTCATGAGCTTTGGGTTATGACCGAAAGAACAAGATCTCGGATACAAGCGGCTGAAATGAGTTTTCTCCGCAGGGTGGCTGGACTCTCCCTTAGAGATAGGGTGAGAAGCTCAGTCATCCGGGAGGGACTCGGAGTAGAGCCGCTGCTTCTCCACATCGAGAGGAGCCAGTTGAGGTGGCTCGGGCATCTGGTTAGGATGCCTCCTGGACGCCTCCCTGGTGAGGTGTTCCGGGCATGTCCCACCGGGAGGAGACCCAGAGGAAGACCCAGGACGCGCTGGAGGGACTATGTTTCTCGGCTGGCCTGGGAACGCCTTGGGATTCCCCCGGAGGAGCTGCTCCAAGTGGCTGGGGAGAGGGAAGTCTGGGCCTCCCTACTTAGGCTGCTACCCCCGCGACCCGACCCCGGATAAGCGGAAGAAGATGGATGGATGGATGGATGCTGCTTGTTTTTTACCTTTTTCCCCACGTAAACAGCAGAGGAGGAAAGGGTGTGAGGGGGAGGGGGCAGAGCTGAGAACAGACTCGGCTCTACCATGTAGGTAAATGCCTGGGGGTCCCATTTCAGCAGTGGCCCCGGCCCCGCCTCGCCCCGTGCAGTCACCTACATCACTAACATTGATCCTGCTTGTTAATGTACATTTAACATAAAAATAATTATAGTTACGATGAAAACGATCATTAAATACGCAATAAAAAAACGGTCGATTTCTTTATCCCCCTACTAAAAATGGACTATTCCATCTTGACAACTTCCGGGTCATAGTTGAACTCAGGGGCTAATTCTGTAGCTGGCTGCGCTCGGTGTCTTCATAAATCCGTAAATAACCCGCTGTTTCAAGCCAAATTAACGTGGCCGGATGATTTTATTGTGTGTTTTGTGATGACCATTCGACGGTGAGTCGTTATTTTTATGTATTTTAGTTACTTTTCATTAAATCTGTTGACTACCTATAGACGCTAACTGTGTCTGCCTGTTACACCGGTAGTGCTGGGTTACTAATGAAATCCGTAAATAACACCGCTGTTTCAAGCCAAATTAACGTGGCCGGATGATTTTATTGTGTGTTTTGTGATGACCATTCGACGGCGAGTCGTTAGTTTCATGTATTTTAGTTACTTTTCATTAAATCTGTTGACTACCTATAGACGCTAACTGTGTCTGCCTGTTACACCGGTAGTGCTGGGTTACTAATGAAATCCGTAAATAACACCGCTGTTTCAAGCCAAATTAACGTGGCCGGAGGAGTTTATTGTGTGTTTTGTGTCGACCATTCGACGGCGAGTTGTTAGTTTCATGTATTTTGGGTTACTTTTATGTATAAATGCGGTGGCGACACACCCGTGTATTTGAGATTTAAACGTGGTTTTAGGGATTAAAAGATCATTCTATTTTTTGTTAATTTCGTGGCCGAATAGAATATATGTACGTAAAGTATTAAATAAATCCTTTGATTTTTGTAATTTCATCCTTTTAGGATCATTTTTGTTACTTTTCAGTTGGCAGTGTAGTGCAAATATTGATAACGCTGCCGGCTATATATAAATATATATATATATATATATATATATATATATATATATATATATATATATATATATATATATATATATATATATATATATATATATATATATATATATATATATATATATATATATATATATATATATATATATATATATATATATATATATATATATATATATATATATATATATATATATATATATATATATATATATATATATATATATATATATATATATATATATATATATATATATATATATATAATATATAAATATATAAATAGCGGATTAGATTAGCTTCCCCTAATTTTCATAAGACATTTGTGCTTTTGAAATTGTGGACCTAAAGAAATTAATAAGCGTTTTAGAAATTGTGGAACTAATTTTTTAATTAGCGGTGCCCACCTTTGCCTGGGGCTAAACACCACCCACCACCACCACCCACACACACACACATCCTCACTGTCTGTGGTTTGGGATGGTGTGGAGGTCAGGGTGAATCACAGGTCAGCCATGGAAATGCTTGCTTCATTGTCTGTCTCAGAGAATAAATGATGGAGGGATGAGTGAGTGACACCGAAGGATGGCAGGAGGTGAGGGGCAAATGGGCAAACAGGGAGGCTGGCAGTTGGGCCAAAGGACAAGAAGATTAGGTAGATTGATAAATATATATTTGGAATTAGGATTAGGCACAATTTCAGAAGTAGATATATGGAAAAAATGTGAATAAAGTCTCAGAATAGAGATAGACAACTTCACACGAGTTTGGCTGATTTTTGATTTTGATCTCATCCATATGTTGGAGTGCAAGATTCTCAGAAGCTAAGAAGCTGCATGGCACATGGATTTCTTTAAAGTTCTGCCAGTGCCCTTGACAATCTGTCTCAAAATCAAATCAAAACTAACACTTTCAGTTTGCATTCACTTTATTAAAAAAGTGCTTTTAAAATGTACTTGACTGTTCTGAACAACGCACTGATAAAAAAATCTCACGGCCACTGATGAGAATGCAACCCAATCTTTAAGAGAGGCAGAATACTGTAGATTTTTCCAATATGTAAACTTTAAATATTTCTACCAGATTTGAGATGTCAAAGATCTTTGCGAGTGTGATTGATGAGTGTTCAGTAATTGTCCATTGTGAGAAGATGTCAGATGGAGACAGCATGTCACTTCGCAGTGAGAGTAAAAGAGCCAGCAAATGGAAGCGATTAAGTCTAATATTCCCCATCTGGGAGTGATTGCCTCAGAAGACAAGTTTCAAAGAGGAGCATGGCGGGGAGAAAAGAAAGAGGCAACTGTAATTTGCACAGGATTTACAAATATCCTGAATCAAATCTGAAAATCTCTTGTGCACATGTTGTTCCGTTCCCCCTCAAGACACCCATAAAGTGCTCGTACACATAAATAACATGCATCTACTAATTGATGATAGCTTGTTGCTCAAACTCTAACAATGGCAAGGTACAAAGGATGTAATATTATTTTCTGCAAGTTGGATTTATGTGCTCACACATGAATTCTTAGTGGATCTCCAAGTCTGCCTGTGAGCAATCACTAACCACCCAAGAAATAGATGACAGTGTGTCAGATGTGTGCAACTGCCAGATCATAAGTGATCAAAGACTGTTGAGGAGAGACAGTGGGGGTGGGGGGTATCTGGACCCAATTACATTCAATCATGGGAAATTGGCAAAATGCAAAGTGAGTAAGATCATTATGATTAGAGAAGGAGGCAAAATGAGTCAAGGTGGTCTACTGACAGTTCTGACTTTACAGGGAAAAATGGGTATTAATATTGGCACGTGGGTAAAATGTACACACACTGGATGATGATCCTGTATTCTCCAAGACCTAAATGACATTTACAAATGTGATCGAATCATAACACATTAAGAAAACTTCATTCATTGTGAAGGTTGTCATGATGCTGCCATGCTCTTGCTTCTCATCAAATACCAGTAGGTTTCCCCTGCTATATTTGCATACTAAGATGCTCTTTTCCTCACCCCACTATATGCCCCCCATTGTGTAACTCCCTCAAACCTCATTGGCCAGCAGCTACAGGTATTGGTCTGTGCTTGGTTGTTTCCATGACCTGGTTACAATTATTAAAATTGCACAAGGCCAGCAAGGATGGTCTTGTTTCAGCTTCACAACACAAAGCCACATTGGTGCGCCAACATGCTTTTGTGCATTTGATGTGATCTCTGCCACCAGACTCCTCTCACTACCAATATTGCCACAATGAAGAAAAACTATCACACTTTTGCTATGGTACTTTTGTGCACAATGAGCATTGTGAATCTTTCACATGCTACACACCAGAAGACCAACCCAAGGCCCTGCAAAGATTATTCACAGTCAGGCTGATTTTCTTAAACAATGTAAGCAGGGTCATCTTTCAATGTGAACAGGGTTTTACTGTTAATGATAAACATTTCAGAAACTGCAGATAACATGAAAAGAATAAGAAACAGATGTATTATTATTGTATCATAGTATCTAATTGGAATATACCAGCCGAATCCAACTGTCCAGTTGAGGTCCTGGAACGTTTTTTGATTGACTGGTGTCTCGGTCACTGAGTACGTCTGAACTTACATTGTCTTTTTAAAGAGAGTAAAGCTGCAAATATAATGGGACCTGTATTATGGTGCAATAAAGAGAGAGAGCAAAATTCCTGTTTAAATTGGCTTTCAAACATGCAGCACTCACTGTTCTTCTCGTTTAAACAATAGGTGTCTCACTATGGAAAAATGATATTCTATTATGGAAAAGAATGGCGTGTGAGATTGACAAATGGACTGGCGCAGTGTCTGCAGTATTGCAGACTCTGTACAAGTCTGTTGTAGTGAAGAGGGACCTGAGCTGTTAGTGATCGGTCTATATTCCTACTCTCACCTATGGCCATGAACTCTGGGTAGTAACCTAAAGAACAAGATCGGATACAGGTGGTTGAAATGAGTTTCCTCTGCAGGGTAGCTGGAGTCTCCCTTAGAGACAGGGTGAGAAATTCACTTATCTGGGAGAGATTCGGAGTACAACCACTGTGCCACATCGAAAGGAGCCAGTTGAGGTGGTTCAGGCATCTGGTAAGGCTCCCCGCGCGCCTAGGGGGGTGCTTCGGGCTTGTCCGACTGGGAGGAGAACCCAAGAAAGACCCAGAATACGCTGGAGAGACCACATCTCTCGGTTGGCCTGGGGATGCCTTGGAATCCTCCCAGAAGAGCTGGAAGAGGTGGCTGTGGAAAGAGATGTCTGGGCATCCCTGCTTAAGCTGCTGCTCCTGAAACCCAACTTTGGAATAAGTGGAATATAATGGATGGATGGATGGATGGATAGATATGAAAAAATACCTGTACACCAAAGGAGCGGCAAAAGAAGTGGGTTCATACTAATCTTGAACTCAAAAGTTTCACCTTGTCTAAACTTTTTTTGACATTAATGTAATATTTGTAACAATAGCTTCTTGGCTTTTGTTCAGTTGTATGGATGGGTAACTAAATACTATGCCTGCTTCACAAATTATGTGCAGTGGCTCTTCATTTTACAAAATGCCACTTGCGCAATGCACAACAAATTACTAAATAACTACTGTATAACTTTCTTTGTATAATAGAGTAAATAAAAACAATTTATTGTTTACTCACCTTCAAGGTTCATACAGTACTCAATAATCCAGGTAGAAAATCCAACAATGTTCAGTCAGGTCATCTGGACGGTTTATTTTTTGTTGTTGTTGTTGAGACGTTTTGAACCACTTTGGCTGTGACTGCCTGGGAGGAATCGATGGGGGAGAGGGCTGTCCCCAGAAATCATCTTATCACCAGCAAACTGGTTGGTCCAATATGGGAGTGTGCTGCTTGTGGAACACAGTTTGTTTGTGGCTCCTCAGATTGATGAAGTCCTTTGGATGAAGGACAAAATGTCTTTCAACAAAACAAGGAACCATCCTGATGACCTGACTGAATATTGTTGGATTGTTGATACTAACCATTTTTAGTTTTATTTATCTATCCATCCATACACACATTCATTATATTTTGTCCACTTTTTCCCTTTCAGGTCATGGGGTCACCAGTGTCCAAACTGTCCATATGCAACAGTCTCTGTGCAAGAGGCGGGGGACACCCCTCGACAGGTCACAATTCCATTAGGGATACATATGCTGCTTTTCCATTAGTAACGGCACAGCACGGCTCTACTTGACTCAGCACAGTTCCAAGTCTTTTCCATTAGTAACGGTAAGTAGAACCAGTCCCTTTTTCAGAACCCTTGGCTCTGTGGTTCCAACCAGGCCGAGCAGGCAACAAAACGTCAGAACACTGTCGTTCACTGCTTGGTCAGTGGGTGGAGTCACTGGCTGTTTGAGAAATTTTACAACATTCGATCTGCCATTTGCAATTACCAGTGTTTGAACTCGATGAGCGGCTGGACCTATTTTAAAGATTTTAAAAACAATGACAACACTGTGGTCTAATGCTGAAGTGCAGACCTTTTTTGTACTTGGTGCTGACGACAAAACTCAGAGCGAGCTACATAGATCTCCGCCGGTCCTCTCCACCAGAGCCTCGGAGCCCACTCAAACCGCGCAGGGCCAGTGCCCCCCCGGCATTCCTGCACAGTAGGTGGCACTATGTACCACAATGGGTTGTGACACTTGTGACTGTTACATGCTCAAAGCAGCAGGGGGCGATATGTACCATTTAAGTTTTTTTTTTTTTTTTGTACTTCATTGTGTGTTTTATGAGTGTGGACAAAGTCAAACACTAAAGCTGTTTAGAAAAAGACTTGATTTCTAAACTTAAAAATATTTAGATCACAGATCAAAAGTTTAAACTGAGAGAATGTATCATTTTAAGGGAAAAATATGTTGTTTCAAAATTTCATAGCGTCAACAAATCCCAAAAAAGTTGGGACAAGTCCATTTTTTCCACTGTAAGTGGACCCCTTATGATAGCCTCCCCACCCCGGGCCCCCCCTTGGCCCCCCCAGCAATAAAAGTCTAGCTCCGCCATGGCGGCGTCATCTCCCGAGCTCCGCCGGTCACCGTGGAAGATCCTCCATGCTGCCGACTCAGGGCTCAGGCTCTAATAATAATAATAATAATGAATTTAATTCATAACGCACTTTTCATTAACAAAAATCTCAAAGTGCTGTGACCTTGCATGCTCTGCGGTCTCCGAGCTCCGCTGGTCACAGCGGAGGATCATATGATTTGCTGACTCGCAGAAGGCCATTGCCCGGACCCTGGTCTTGCGTGCTCATGAAGGCCGAACCCCGATCCCGGCAGACGGGTGTACCGGGATGGGTCTGGCACACGAAGGGTGGAAACAATGTTTTAAAATATTTTATGTAAAGTATTTTTTTATCAGTGACGATAAAAATAAAATAAAATAAATGGTGCTGGATTTATCAAGAAATTGTTTTGACTTTAATGTCTATTAAATAATTCGTTACAGTTAACTCAGCTGAAAAATCATTAAAAGACAAAATTATTTTACGGTCCTAACACAAATGACTCAGGGTTCTTTCAGGATTTGTTCCTTTCACTTTCATCGATGCAAGGGCAGTTTGTGATCGCAGGGGATTTTAATTGCACACTTATTCCAGAAATAGATAGATCCACAGGATCAGATTTAACACATAATAACTGCAGAACAACTATACATATGTTTATGAAAGTTCTTAAACTGGTTGACATCTTTAGGGAACTCCATCATCAAACTAGAGCATACTCATGTTATTCATCAACATTTCAGACATACTCGCGAATAGATTATTTTTTAATTTCGTCAGAATTATTATCTAAAATTCAAAACTGTAAGTATGACAGCATTGTGATCTCAGACCATGCCCCGTGCTGTCTTAGCTACCGTGATGAGAATTTAACCAGGGACCCCCCTAGATGGCGTTTTCAGCATAAATGGCTGCAGGATGAAGATTTTGTTAAATATATTGGGCTACAAATTGATGAGTTCTTTCAGTTGAACACAAATCAGACAACAGCTTGCATCAGATGGGATGCCTTTAAAGCATTTATTAGAGGACATATTATTAGCTTTACAGGCAAAAAGTCCAAGGAAGCCAAGACTAAAAGGCAACATCTAGAAAACAAAATAAAGGACATTCAGGAGAGGGTTTTTCAAACAAATGATACTGAGCTGAAAAAACAACTGTTGCTCTTAAGAGCAGAATATGATAAACAGTCTAGTTTCAGAGCTGCATCCAGTCTCTTAAGATTAAAACAAAACTTTTACGAGCAGGGGGATAAAGCTGGAAAACTTCTAGCTTGGCAAATTAAAAAACTTGAAGCAACAACCTCGATCACATCAATTATAATACAAGATAAAACTTTAATAGACCCAAGGGATATCAATAATGCCTTTAAAGATTATTATCAGAAATTATATGATACTCAAGGAAATTTAGACCAAATAGAATTTGATAAGTTTTTGAATGGGATACATATTCCTGTCATTGCAGATGACAGTAGAGCTGACTTAAATATAGAAATAAATAAAGAGGAACTAGCACAGGCCATTAATGGAATGAAATCCGGTAAGCAAGCAGGACCTGATGGTATCCCCATTGACCTTTATAAAAAATTTAAAGATAAATTGCTGTCACCTCTTCTGGATATGTTTATGGAGTCATTTAAAAATGGCAGCTTGCCTCTCTCCTTGAATCAGGCGCTCATCATTCTGCTGCCAAAACCAGGTAAACCTCATAATAAGTGTGAAAACCTGAGACCTATTAGTCTACTTAACTCAGACCTCAAAATTATCTGTAAATTATTGGCAAAAAGGTTGCAAAGAATCCTACCAGACATAATAAATAAGGATCAAAATGGTTTTATAGTTGGGAGGCAAGGATATCACAATATTAGAAGGGTTCTGAATATTATTTGGCCAAAAAAGAACACTAAAGATACAGCTCTTCTCTCTTTGGACGCCGAAAAGGCTTTTGATAGGGTTGAATGGCCCTATCTTTTTAGCATATTGGAAAGGTTTGGTTGTGGAGGTAACTTTATTAAATGGGTTAAAATATTATATAATAATCCAACTGCAGAGATAATGTCAAACAAAATATTTTCAAAGGCGATTCAAATCAAGAAAGGTTGTCGCCAGGGATGCCCTCTTTCTCCCTTGTTATTCACTTTGGCAATTGAACCATTGGCAGCAGCTATTCGTTTACATTCACAGATCCCTGGGATCACAGTGGGCCCCACAGAACACAGAATCTCTTTATTTGCGGATGATGTAATTTTATTTCTAACAGATCTAAAAAAGTCAATTCCGGCAGTGATGGAAGTGATTCAGGCATTTGGGAGAGTCTCAGGTTACAGAGTAAACTATACAAAATCTTCTATCCTGGTGTTAAATGAAGGTGAAAGAACTAATCCCATCAGTGAGGTTAAGCAATTTAAAGTAGTGGATCATTTTGAATATCTAGGTATTCAGATCTTCCCGGAACTCCAACAGGTTGTCAAATCTAACTACGAACATCTAATGAAAACAATAACTGCCTCATTTGACAACTGGATCAACCTACCTATATCCATATTGGGAAGAGTTAATGTTCTGAAAATGAGTATACTACCAAAGCTATTATACCTCTTTCAAAGCATTCCCCTCCCGCCTCCATCTGAATTATTCAATTGGTTAAAAAAAAACATTTTGAACTTTTTGTGGAACAAAGGAAAATCTAGAATACGCCTCTCTTTGCTTTATTTACCATTTGACAGAGGGGGGTTAAAATGCCCCAATTTTAAATTTTACTATTGGGCAACACAATTAAGGACTATTATGTTCTATTTTGCAGATAAAGATAATCCTCACTGGGTAGAAATGGAGTCTTATAATTTAAATTTAGCTCTTCCATTATTTTTATACTCAGATACTCTAAAGAAGCTACAGAAACATACTACAAACCCTATTTTGAAAAATATGATTAGAATTTGGCAGGACGTTAGAAAATATGTAGCAGAACCAAACAGCATGTCCCAATTTAGCCCAATATGGGGTAATCAGCTGTTTGCTCCAGGTAGGGCAGATGGAACATTTAAGCTTTGGGCATTGCAAGGTTTAAAAAGTATTGGTGATCTTTACCCATCAAACTCGGATACATTTTTATCATTTGGAGAATTACAGACCAAGTTCAAGTTAGATAAAAAGCATTATTTTAAATTTCTTCAATTAAGAAGTTTTGTCAAAACAAACTACAGAGACCTTAACAAGCCCCCCCTTACAATGCTTGAAAAATTAATGATTCGGAACAAATCAAGAAAGGGCATTATCTCAGACTTTTATAATGTGCTGATTTCTAACTCGTTAGAGAACTCAAATAATAGGCTTATAAAATGGAATATGGACCTATCATTAAATATCAGTGAACAGGAATGGGAAAAGGCTTGCATTAAAACTCACACAATGTCCATAAACAGCCGTCTCAGAATTCTACAATTTAAATGGCTAATGCGTGTTTATATTACACCTGTGCAGTTAAATAAATACAATAATAACATCCCAGATCTTTGCGTAAAATGCAATTCAAAAGGGACTTTAATTCATTGCATGTGGGAATGTAGACAAATTAATGCACTTTGGACAGATGTGAAAGACATAATTGAAAAAGTTATTTTAAAGCAAATCCCATTAGATCCTAAATTGTTCCTGTTAGCTTTATACCCCGAGAAGCATAACTTTAGTAAAGCGGAACGTACTTTCATAGATATAAGCTCACTATCAGCAAAAAAATGTATAGCTTTGGCATGGAAAAATGTCAGTAGACCTAGTGCCACGCAGTGGTTAAAGCAGATGGCGTCCAATTTGCCGTTAGAAAGAATAACATATATTAGGAAATCCAAACAGTATCTGTATGAGGAAATTTGGGGTCCTTTCATTAATTTTATTAGGGACTTAGATATATCAGAAGGTTTGTTTGAATTTTGATTTTCTTTTTGGTACCTGCGGTGTGGCATGTTCAATAGACGTGTACTGTATAATTATATCTACTCTGGCTGAAATTTGAGAAGCTATTTTTTTTTGTTTGTTTGTTTTTTATGTCTGTACTTTTATTTTTAATTACTTATTTTTATTTTACTTTATTTTTTTATTTTTTTATTTTTCTTTGTGGAAAATCTCAATAAAAATATTTTGGGGAAAAAAAAAAGACAAAATTATCGGATCTCTCAGGAATATTTCACTCAAATATGTTTAAAGAAGAGCTATGGCCTTTAGTTCAACTTTATTCGAACCCACAGATGTACAAATCACAAAACAAGAATTAAGCTTTAAAGCAAAACTAAACATAAAAAAGAGTCTGAACAAGAAACAAAACCACTCATCTAATTGAACAATAAAAGTAAACACAACAAGTGCAAATACATCAAATGATGAAGAAAACTTATACAATTTTAAATATACGTAGATGTTTTTGTAGAATCTGCTTCATCAGAGATTTAATGGTGAACTAAAGTTCATTAAAAGTTTATTAGCATGATTTAAATATTGTTTAATTTGATAATTTTAATAATCTGTTTTCTCTTTAATTTACCAGAAACTTCAAAATAAAATTTCACCCTGTTCCTCCGCCCCTTGTGGAACTGGTATTCAAAGCATAAGGGAAAAAAAACATGTACCGTACCGAGTCAAGTAGAACTGTGCTCTACCGGTACTAAAGGTAATGGAAAAGGGGCAATAGAGAAAAATGAGACAAACAAACATTCACTCTCTCGCTAGTTATGTTCATGTACAAAAATCTTTCACCAGATTGGAATGTTTTCAGATTAAATAATTCAAATGAATAGTTTACATGGACACAATCTGTTCATGACAAGCGTTGACATGCAGCAGGCTTTGTTCTGAACAGAAGTACACTGTACTGGCATGTGCAGACTGATAAACTCTCCTTAAAAAAAAACACAGAAGAAGAAGTTCTACTTCCGGTTTACTTCCGGGATAGTGTTTTAGTGTTTAAATGGTTACTGTTGCACCGAAGAGACTGAGAGAAATGCAATTTCAATCCTGTGTATGTCCTGTACATGTATATTGCAGTTTTGACAATAAAGTTTGACTTTTGACTTGACTTTGGGATGAACGTAAACCAACCTGAGTGCCCAAAATGGACCCGCGACAGGTTTTAATGACAATAGAGAAGTTACTGCACTCCCTGACTGAGCGTAAGGTAATAGATAATTTTGAGCTCTTTCAAAGTTTTTAGTAGAAACGTTATGTCGCTCACCGACCAGTTTTGCTTCCCCGACGTGCTAATATTATTAGCATTAGCCAGGCGGAAATGACATAGGTTGCACATGCGCAGTCAGGTCTGTTTTTCACGATCTGAAAAAAAATGATCAGATTAAGCGTTTACATGGACACTTTTCGGGCTATGAATTGGCATAAACCACCCGTTTTGTTCTGATCACAAATTCTTTCGGGTTGCGCTGAACGAACAAAAAATAACCCAAATGAGGCATTTTTTCATTCAACCTTTATTTAAACAGATACGTCACATTGAGCCTCGAAGACTCATTTACAAGTGAGATCTGTTTGACACACAATAAAAGTGGTGAAAAATGACACATAAGGTTTGGAGACAAAAAAATTCCTAACACATTTTTGACCTCTGAACGACACATTTTTAATCTGAACGGCCGTTTAATCTGATTACTTATGTCCATGTAAACATTGCTACTCACACCTAGGGACAATTTAGAGTTACCAATCAGCCTAACATGCATGTTTTTGGTCTGTGGGAGGAAACCGGAGCACCCGGAGAAAGCCCAAGCATGCACAAAGAGAATTGTACCCGGATTAGAACTGGCAACCTTCTCCCTGAGAGGCATAAGCTCTATCAACTGAGCCACCATGCTACCTAGTTTTGTTTACCATTGCTTTAATTGTGGTGGTATGAATGGATGCAAGAAAATGAATAAATACAAAGTTTTGTACTTCTTTGAGTAAGTTGCAGTATTTACTCTTACATTTCCTTGTATTATACTGTTGACTAATTGCACTTAAGGATAATTACATCCATCCCAATGAGTTGTCATTATTTTAAATATTACTTTATGTAAAACTGGAAGTGATTTTCCCCCCTCCAATAGACTATATGCCACGGGGGGTCGTGACGTACTTCCAGTAAAATGCCATCCACATCCGCCACTTCCGTTTCCCATCCACTGCCTTTGTTGCTAGCGTTAGCTCCTAGTAGCAGACCATGACAACGAGCCGAAACGGGAAGCGGCTGCGCGCTACCGGCACTACAAGTGAGTTCTGTTGTGTCCGCCCACCGGTGGGAACAGCTGTTCCGAGGGGGGGTTTCGGCGAAGATTTATCGCGGCTATCCGTAGGGGGAACGTCGCCATAATTTTATATGGTTTTATATGTGTATAGAGTTATTATTGGTGTGTATGCAGATGTTTTATTAATTGTATTTAGTCATTTATGTTCATGTCTTTCCCGCTAACCGGAAGTGCGCCGTCTGGGTAATGACTGCGGGAGTGCTGGAACGGAAGCCTGTGGCATATAGGCTATTGAACTGACAATGTTCTGTTATCGGGCAAATATACACAAGATCAGGACTTTAAATCTATTAAAAGTAACCTATTAATTTAATGTAATCAACCATTAACAACCTGTGAGAGTTTAATTATTTTTTAGGAACGACCCCACAAAGGCTTTTTATTTGTATGCAAAGGTGATCACATAGACCATTTCCCTACATAATGGTTGGTGGTAAAGGAAAAGAAGATAACCAAAAATGCATGACAAAAGGGATTTCACTTGCGTGGGTTTCACTCTGATTTGTCAAGTGGTTCCTTCATCCTTCTGATTGGTCAAACTCTCTAGCCAAAGAATGCTAAAAACAAAAGGGAGAAAGAAAAAAAGAAACTTTACCCTCCACTGAACACCTCTTTGCTCAGATGCCCCCATCCCCCACATTAACCTCCTTCCTCCATAGCCCTCACTCAAATCCCCCTACTATCCCCTGGCTGTCAACCACCTCTCTACTCCCCTCTCTCCCCCTTATTTTCTCCCAGTTGCCTCACGGCTTGCTGTGACCCATCTTGCACCTCCCAAAGCCCACAACAGACGCTTGGTGTGTGAAGAAGGTCAGGAGTTCAGGTTTGGCTGAGGCTCAATTCCTCCCTCTACAGAGGAGGCCTGCCCTGCGGGTTTATAATTATCTGCTGTTGGCATTCAGTACAGGTTCAAGCACAGTGCAAGCACTGGCACCAGCATTGGGGGATGCGCTTGGCTACACACTTGGTGATTAGTTGCCCCTAATTGTCAGTTCCATGTTCCTTTTACCTTTCACGCCTCTGTTGACATTACTATGACCAGTTAAAACATCCTTTCATTAAAACTCAGTACTGGGTATATTCTTCTGTATGACACTGGTCTTAAATTAAATTTTCATGAAGTGATTCAGATTAACACAGATCAATAAGGTGAACCAGATTTACCAGCTCTATTTTTATGTAGACAGTTGTCAAACCGGCACCTTAACGCCATCAATTAGGCTGGAGTACAGTATACATTATGCTTTATGCTTGAGAAGGGATGCCTAGACATCTCTTTCCACAGCCATCTCTTCCAGGTTTTCAAGGCATGCCCAGGCCACAGAAAGACATATTCTCTCCAGCGTGTCCTGGGTCTTCCCCGGGGTCACCTCCCAGTTGGACATGCCCAAAGCACCTCCCTAGGGAGGTGCCCTGGGAGCATCCTTACCAGATGCCCAAATCACCTCAATTGGCTCCTCTCGATCATAGTTGCCAAGTCCGCTTATT
>JBBPBX010046301.1:3438-26644 GCA_038048925.1 Garcialebias charrua | reverse complement strand
ATATATATATTGTATTGACTACTACTATATACTACTGTATTGACTGTATTGTATATATAATACTACTGTATTGACATCATTCAGCAGCAAATCCCATCCATCCATCCATCCATCCTTCATCAGCAAATGATGTCAAACATGAACACTTCTGAAAGAGCAGCAGCTACTGCATTGACATCAATCAGCAGCAAACCAGTAGCAAATCACATCCATCAGAAACATGTTGCAACCATAGTGACACCAGTGCCTTGGTGTGCAGTCCATGCCCACGTGCATGAAAAACAAGTCCATGAGCTCTAAGAAAGCTCGAAGCAGCAGAAAAAGAAAAAGAATTCCCTTACTTTGATTGAAGTGTAGGTAGACAGTCTGTATGATGTTTTTCTCAAGTTCAAACCTGGATCACATGGAACTCAACCATGAATGATGGGGAGCATTTGAGGCCAGGTGTGAGTTCAGGTGTTCTGTTGGGGAGGTCAGCTGCATCCACTTCTCTGCTGTTCCCTGGGACTGCCACCTTTCTTTCTCCTGAGGTGAGACCACCTCACCTCAGGCTGTTTGCAGTCACACATTCCTCATACAGCTCATCCATACATGTTTAGCCTGCCAAAAGGTGTTAAAAAATTCATTAGTGACACATAGCCTAGGTTATGTAGTGATAAATAAATGGAAAAACGTGTATTGTTTATATTTATAAATTTAGCATTGTAGTATGTAAACTACATTTTGAAATGTATTTATTAATTACCTATATGAACTGTGATTTTTTTAAAGATGGACAAGGTTGTATGTTTGCATAGTGTAAAGTAAATGTATTTATTTTTATTTTATTTATTAAAATTCATTCATTTCACTAAAACAAAGTCAACAACTCAATAAAAAATAAAAAACATACATTCAAAATAAAATGAAAGGCAGCAGATGAAGAATAATCTTATAATCTCTGCCCCTTTTTTACCCAAATAAACTCACAACAATGATTTATCAAAGAACAAAATTAATTGCATCACCAAATGTAAGATTACATCATCTTAAACAACTCAAATAAATTCTTATGTTATTTTTCATATTCCTTCAAAAAAAAATCACTTTTAGCAATCTCTTAAATTCACAATTATGTACTTATTTGTACGTGTCAGTTGTACACTTTTGTTTATAACTATCAATAATTAAACATGGTTCACAACTACACTGGAAATTATTGAATTTTTACCTGCCAACCAGGTGAAGACTTTCAGTGATCTTCTCCACTTCTTCTTCAAGGGTTCTCCTGGTTTTGTTACATTTATTATCCGTCCGTCCATCCATTATCTTTACCTGCTTTCTCCTGTGCCCATGTCCAGCACGAAGTTTCTGCCCTGGTGCATGGTTCTGGTGGTCCAGAGCGCCGGAGCTCCGGCGCGCGCCGGGGGCCGTTCTGGATCGTGTACCCAGGCAGGGAGCCTCTTGGTGGGGCTTCCAAGCAGCATGGCCGGCCTCGGCCTGGTTCTCAGTTGAGCTCCGGCGCGCGCCGGGGGCCGTTCTGGATCGTGTACCCAGGCAGGGAGCCTCTTGGTGGGGCTTCCAAGCAGCATGGCCGGCCTCGGCCTGGTTCTCAGTTGAGCTCCGGCGCGCGCCGGGGGACCTTCGGACGGATTTATCTCGGAAACAATGCTTCGTCTGGCGGCCTCGTAGCTGCCGTGTCTTCCGTGAACTGCCAAGACTGGACCAATGAGATGAGCCGGATTCTGTAGTTTCAATCACGTGTGTAAAAGGGCTGTCAGCTCATTGGTCACAGAGCTTCTTCTTCTTCTATTGTTTATTGGCGGTTGGCGAACTTATTTTAAGCACATTACCGCCACCAACCGGACTGAGTGTGTGCATTGCCGTCTGCTCCCAATCATACACGTCATGTCAACAAACTAAAAGACACTTATGAGTTGTTTTTGAAAAACAACTTTTTATTTTATTTGGGTTGGATAATAAGGAAAATTGAGGACAAAGCCTTGTTTTATCTACGTCTAGCGACAATAAAAAAATAAAATAAAAAATAAAAAATTTCTGCCAGGCTGAACTGCTCACTCCTGGCCAGCAGAGGGCCCCCTTGAGCTGTCGGGCCCCTGGGCACCCGCCCGGTGTGCCCGTATTATAGATCCGGCCCTGGACGCAGGGGCGGGCTTGTATACCAGGGGAAACCGGTGCGGATCGTGGAAGACTACAGTCAAGAAGTCCTCAATCAGCGAGTGGAATATAAGAACGTGATGTCCGCACTGTATTCTCTGGGTCTAAAACCTGCTCTGCTTTTTCCTGCTCGACTTCGCGTGACTTTACCTGATGGACACAGAAAGTGGTTGGGCTCTGTGGAGGAGGCGCAGAAGTTCAGTGACACCTTTCAAGCTTCACAGCGCAAGTAACATTTAAACTTTTCTTTGACTGATGAGCAATGTACGGAAGCGTATTGCTGACACCAATGCGCTGTTCCCGCACTGGCTTTGTTTCTGTTTACACTAAACTTTTCTTTACATGAGGTGAGGAACAGATGAGCAGGACTCTGCCCATACTCTGATTATCTGAGACTTTTTTTAGTTGCAGCTTTTTTTGAACTATTAACATTTTTGAAATGAAACATTTTTCCTTTTCTGGTTTACCTGTTGACTATTTTGAGCTGAATCTTGGGTTAGTCCTGGATTGATTGATAATTAATTTGAGATTGGGATTAATTTAACTTTACGTTTGTATATGTGTGCGTGATTACCGGTACACATTTATGTGTATACATTTTTTTGGCCTTGCATACTTTAAACTAGTTTGTGAGGTGCTTATAAAAAAAAAAAAAAAATTTTTTTTTTTTTAGGCATTAGGTATTTAGGCACATAAATAATTGAAGTAGGCCTATCCAGGTATAAAAATGGGTGAAATATATAATGTTTTTAATATATTATTTTGAACTATTAACACTTTTCCTCTTCTTGTTTACCTGTTGACTATCTTGAATTGAATCTTGAATTGGTCTTGGACTGATTGAAGATTTAATTTAGGATTAGGATTAATTTAACCTTGTTTATATGTGTATGCGTGATCACACATCTATGTGTACATTTTTGGCCTTGCATGAGGTGCTTATACATTTTTTTTTTCCTCTGATGATACTGGAGCACTAGTTTAAAAGTTAGACAGGAGACTTATTTTTAATTTCTATGGAGCTTGCTGCTTCTGTCTGTTGCAGCTGTCCAGGGTGGGAAAGGGAGGGGGGTGGGGGGTCCATCACTGCCATTAATTTATATTTTCTTTCACTTTGCCAAGAACTGCACAGCCATCAACACATTAGACTGTATTACCTACCTTTCTTATACAAATTATTAGTAATATGAGTGGTCAGTTGGTGTTGTCAAGCTGGAACGTCAAAGGTTTGAACCACCCCGTCAAGAGAAGGAAGGTGCTTTCTCATTTAAAACAGTTAAAAACAGGCATTGCTTTCCTGCAGGAGACTCACATTAGAAGTGACGATAGCAAACGATTACTGCAAACATGGCACGGGCAGAGTTTCCATTCCTCATTTCGAGCAAAGGCTCGGGGCGTCTCGATCCTCATCAGTCAAGACATTTCATTTGAACCTTTTCAAGTTAACTCAGATAAATATGGTCGTTTTGTGATTGTTTCCGGTAAATTGTACAACACACCAGTAGTGCTAGTTAATGTTTATGCCCCAAATACGGATGATGTTGGTTTCTTTGAGAAATTATTCTCACTGCTCCCGGACCTAAACACATACTCATTGATACTCAGCGGTGACTTGAATTGCTGGTTGGACCCAGTTTTGGACAGATCCTCTACAAACCCTGCCACAGCCAGCAGGTCGTCCCACACTATTCGTGCCTTTCTATCTAAGTATGGCCTGTGCGATGTATGGCGTTTTTTACACCCAGCTGAGAGAGAATATTCTTTTTTTTCTCATGTTCATCACTCGTACTCGAGGATCGATTACTTTTTCATGGACAACAAACTTCTTCCCTCTGTCCGTGGCTGTGACTACCATAGTATTGTCATCTCAGACCATGCACCTGTCACTCTGTCTTTGTCCCTCCCTGACATTCCTATAAGGAGTAGACAGTGGAGATTCAATTCAACGTTACTGTCAAACAATGATTTTGTTACATTTATAGAAAAAGAAATAACCTTCTTTCTATCCATAAACAGAACTCCTGGGATCCCACTGTCAACAGTTTGGGATACCCTTAAGGCCTATCTTAGGGGACAAATCATTTCATATACCGCCCGGCTGAGGCAAAAATCTCAAAAAGAAAGAACTGATTTAGCCCAGCAGATAAAAGAAATTGATCAACAATACGCTCAAAACAAATGCCCTAATCTGTACAAAAAAAAAGTAGAACTCAAAACTAAGTTTGATTTATTGTCTACATACTCAATAGAACAATCACTTTTGAAAAGTAAATCATCATTTTACATACATGGAGAAAAGTCAGGAAAACTACTGGCAAATCAGTTGAAGGGTGCCATGGCTAAACAAATCATCCCTAAGATCCAATTAGAGAACGGCACCACAACTCTAGATCATTTACAAATTAACAGAGCATTTAAGGACTTTTATTCCCATTTATATACTTCAGAATCCCAAACCAACAAGAATTTATCTTCTCAGTTCTTCGAAAAGACCAATATGCCAAAACTCACACCCAACCTGAAAGATGCACTGGAGATCCCAATATCCCTGACAGAAATTGTGTCAGCTGTATCGGTAATGCAGTCGGGCAAATGTCCGGGTCCTGACGGCTTCCCCGCTGAATTTTTTAAGAAATTTTCTTCATTAATTACCCCACTCTTACACTCGGTTCTCTTAGTCATTTGACAAAGGATCCCTTCCAAAATCTTTCTTAGAGGCCTGCATTACCCTCATTGCAAAGAAAGGAAAAGACCCAACTCACTGTTCCTCTTATCGACCAATCTCCCTTTTAAATACAGACGCCAAAATTTTAGCCAAAGTTCTTGCTCAAAGGTTGGAAAAGATCCTTCCTTTCATCATATCAAAAGACCAGACTGGATTCATTAAAGGCAGGCACTCCTTTTTTAATGTTAGACGCCTTTTGGACATTATTTACTCTCCTTCGGATACTGTTCCTGAGTGTGTGATTTCCCTTGATGCGGAGAAAGCATTTGATCGGGTTGAATGGGACTACTTGTTTAATGTTCTTGACAAATTTGGTTTTGGCCCCAATTTCATTACATGGGTGCAACTAATTTATTCACATCCCACCGCAACCATTCGTACCAACTCTCAGATATCCAAACCCTTCAGTCTACATCGAGGAACTCGCCAGGGATGCCCACTGAGCCCTCTACTTTTTGACCTGGCAATTGAACCTCTTGCCACTGCTTTGCGGTCCTGTGACACAATTTCAGGAATCTGGAGAGGCGATATGGAGCACAAGGTCTCCCTTTATGCTGATGACCTTTTACTTTTCATTTCTCATCCGACTGACACGCTGCCCTCCGTTTTATCATTACTTGAGGAATTTGGAATAAATTCTGGTTACAAATTAAACCTGAGTAAAAGTGTAATTTTCCCTGTCAATACCCTGGCGCAGACTCTTGACTATGGTAAATGGCCTCTTAAAATTGAGAAGACAAAATTCTCTTACCTGGGTGTTACAGTTACGAGGAGGTATAAAGATTTATATCAAGAAAACTTTGTCTCTCTGTTGAATCAGACAAAGCAGGCATTATCCCGATGGTCACCGCTTTCCATTTCCCTCATAGGCCGTATTAACTCAGTCAAGATGGTCACTTTACCTAAGTTTTTATATCTTTTTCAAAATATTCCTGTTTTTATCCCTGGTTCATTTTTTGTTCAGTTAGATTCCATCATTTCATCATATCTGTGGCAAGGAAAGCGTCCACGCTTAAATAAGACACTTCTCCAAAAAACTAAGGCCGCAGGCGGTCTTGCCCTTCCAAATTTCCGCCTTTATTATTGGGCAGCAAACTTGCACTGTCTAGCATTCTGGTCATTCTATTACAACAGGCCTGACAGCCCTGACTGGGTAGAGATGGAGTCACAGTGTTCTGGGAAATGGTCATCCGTGGCTTTCTTGGGATCCTCACTCCCGCTTCCACCACTTACAACTGTTACAAATCCAGTTATAAAACACTCACTAAAAATCTGGGCACAATTTCGTAAATATTTTGATTTCTCTAGTCTCTCTCTTTATAGTCCTATTATGTCTAACCAACTTTTTAAACCCTCATCTCAGGACTCTGTTTTTAAAGAATGGCAAAGAAGGGGTATAGTACGCTTCAATGACTTGTTTCTCAATAATACTTTAGCTTCATTTCAACAACTATGTGAAAAATTTAGTCTTCCCCAGTCCCATTTTTTTCGGTATCTCCAAATACGGCACTTTATTACTCTTCATTTGTCCAACCTCTCCATTTCAACTGATAGCAGTATTGTTGACACTATTCTTTCTTTAGACCCAAATAAAAAACAGTCCATTTCATTCATTTACAGTAAACTATTGGATTTGAAGCGTGCTTCCTCAGATAAAGTCAAAGCTGCTTGGGAAGAGGATCTCGGCTCCTCTATTTCAGAGGACTCTTGGGCCTCCATACTCAAACTGGTGAGCTCCAGCTCTCTCTGTGCTAGACACTGTCTAATACAATTTAAAGTGGTGCACAGAGCTCACATCTCTAAACTGAAATTGTCCTCTATGTATCCTGATGTCAGCCCATACTGTGTGAGATGCAAACATGCTGAAGCCTCTCTCTCCCATATGTTTTGGTTTTGCCCATCTCTGAACAAATATTGGCTGGAAATCTTTCAGACTCTATCACGTGTACTAGATACACGTCTGAACCCTGACCCACTGATTGCTCTGTTTGGTCTTGTAGAGGGCATGACAAACCTAAATAAAAACCAACAACACGTAATATCGTTCACCTCTCTCCTGGCCAGACGAGCTATTTTGCTTAGGTGGAAAGAACCGTCTCCACCCACTCACGCTCAGTGGTTGGCTGACATCATGTCCTGTTTAAAGCTGGAGAAAGTCAGATTCACACTTCAACAGAAAGAGGGTAAATTTGAGAATGTTTGGGGACCTTTCCTGAATTTGTTCCAGTCTCTCTGACAACATAATTCACTCAGGTTAATGCAGTCTCTTGGCTATTTTACCTTCTATTTATTTTTCTCTCTTTTCTTTTGGCAGTGATTGGGTAGGGATTATTTTCTATGTTATTATTTTTTTGTTTTTTGTTTGTTGTTGTTTTTTTTCTCCTTTGGTGTGGATTATGGTGTACACGTTGCAGCTCAAATTGACTGTTGTTTTTTTTGTTTGTTTGTTTTGTTGTTGTTGTTGTTTGGAAAAAAAAATGAAAAAATTCAATAAAAAGATCTTGAATTTGAAATATTAGCACTCTAAAAAGTATAAACAGCTATTTTATATTATGTGAGTTTCTTTTCGTTTTTAGAATCATAAAACAATCAAATCTGTGACAATAAAAAATATTTTTTGTCTGTTTTAAAATGAGACGTCGTCAGCAAGATTTCATCAAAGATCCATTCCTAAATGTCAGTGTGAGGAGAAAATAGTACTGACGTGATTTTTCTACTATTCATCAAATTGCTCAAAATATATATATTTTATCATTTAAATATGTTAGTTTTTGCAAACAAAATGATAAATCACTTTAATTTTGCTTTAAAAGTGATTTTGAACTTCAAGCTGTGTTTAATCGTGGGAAATCCGTTTACACCCGAACGCACCATCTGTGATGTAATGTCCAGAGTTGAGGCAGAGCTCTGAGCTTGTCACGGTGTGCGCAGCTCCACATGAAGGTCAGTCTGATACAGCATCAGACCTAAATTAGATCCTGTTGTTTCTTGTTCCATCACCCAAACTATTTTCTGCTTCCCAAAATGAAGACAAATAGCTCAAATCTTCACCTAGATTGATAAATTAGTCAAGTTTTAAAATGTCCGCTATTGAAGAGACTGGAGCCCTCTGCCTCTCACTCTGGACATTACATCACAGATGGTGCGTTCAGGTGTAAACGGATTTCCCATGATTAAACACGGCTTGAAGTTCAAAATCACTTTTAAAGCAAAATTAAAGTGATTTATCATTTTGTTTGCAAAAACTAACATATTTAAATGATAAAATATATATATTTTGAGCAATTTGATGAATAGTAGAAAAATCACATCAGTGGATCTTTAAACTCTGTTCAGAGACATCCATTGACTGTGATAAATGAACTCTGATCAACATGCGTCGTTTTCCACAAACAATAAAAGAATCTGTCTCAGAGGAGACGACAGGACTGCAGAAAAACCTGGTCTCACCACAGGACCACCTGAAGTTAGCTTCTGATTCCAGCTGCTCGCTAAAGGGTTATTTCACACAATCTGGTCCATCTTCAGTAAGCTCTGGTTCAAATGTAAAATACTTTTACTTGTGAAACTTGAACAAAATTATTCTGAACTGAATACAAATACATGAAAATACTGTTTGTCATTTATGAAATCTATATTTATAAAAGTTAAAAAGAGAGTTTCAACACTCACATCTAGCAGGAAAATGGATGTGAGAAATTCTGAAGTTTGTTTTGAAGAAGGTTCAATGTCTGTAAAAAGTCTGATACAGAATCCAGTCTAAGTGTTGTTCCTGTAATGAAAAGTGGCGGGTGATATGCATTCCTTCAATGACTGCTAGGTGTTTATTTAGTTTAGTGCTGAGATGAATGTGATGTGAAAGTTGTGGTGACACTAAAGTGCTGACATATGGCTGATATTTTACTGATCCACACTGAGGAGCTTCAGGACAAACTCTGTTTTCTTCTTCTGGTCTTTCACTAAACATCAAATATTAAACATTGTGTCATTTATTTGGAAACTCTGACACACTTGATGTTCAGCTCATAGTTAAATTCATGACTTACACAATAAAAGCGAGCTGAAACTAACAGTTATTATTTATTATTACTGAATAAACTTCAATAATTAATGTGAGTGCCACCAGCCCTCACTAGTTCAACACCCAAAAAGATATTTCTGACACGACACGTTTCTTCAGAATAAGTCTTGAATCCAGTCATTTAGTTTTGTGACTTTACTGAACTTCAATGGAAACAAAACAAACATATTCAAAACAAAAGGAAAGTGACGTCTAAAGACTGAGTTACTCTCGGGTGCAAGACTTCTGCCCTGCTGATGCCTTTCATGACTTTATATTACAAATTCAGCAGCCATTCAAAATGCAGCACGTAATAAGAATATATAACACACAGATGTTGTTATTTATCCTATTTTTAACACATTAACATACTATTATTCACATAAATAACTCAAACTGTAAAAATAACAAATGTTGCATTAAGTTTTCAACTCCTTTGAATAAATGGCTCTTACAATTAAAAAGTTTAGTTTGAAACATTAAAACATTTTTCAGTTGGATCAATGTTTTTCATAGTTCAGTCTTTAAAAGTTTGGTTTTGTTTTCTAAACTTACATGTTTTATTCTTTATTCAGTTTGTGGAGCTGCAGTTTGTCAGAGATCAGCTGTTCTTCTCTGAGCTCAGCTCTGAAGTCCAACCCCTCCCATCTGACAGAACTGGACCTGAGTGACAACAACCTGCAGGATTCAGGAGTGAAGCAGCTGTGTGGTTTTCTGGAGAGTCCACGATGTAGACTGGAGACTCTGAGGTCAGACATGTTTATCACCTGCTGATGGAGGAGGAGGGATGTGTGTGTGTGTGTGTGTGTGTGTGTGTGTGTGTGTGTGTGTGTGTGTGTGTGTGTGTGTGTGTGTGTGTGTGTGTTTTCTGTACTATCAGTAATGTCATGAATCATGATATGGATTTTATTTAACATTTAATAAAAAATCATTGGATGTTCCTCTACAACTGATTTATTTTAGAGTCAACCTGAATCAAGATGGCCGCCACAACAAAATGACTCTATCAGTCAGTTTTAAAGGAATTGAGTTAAATGTCAGTGTGGTAGTAGCTGAGACTGACCTCCATCTTTTACTCTGAGTGCTGTCTCATAACACATAATATGTGTTTAAAACTTTGCCATAAACTATTGAAATCAGTTGTTTGTCTGTTAGCAAAATATCTCAGAGTCAATTGAACAGATTTTAGTGAAACTCTCAGAAACTAATAATTGGACATACATGTAAAACTGATTAACTCCTGAATTTAATTAATTCAAGATGGCCGCCACAGCCAACTGACTTTAGGAAACACCAACATGACTATAACTCAGCCAGTTTGACAGATATTGAGCTGACACTGTTGTGGTAGTAGCTGAGCATCATACTCAACACATACTTTGAGTGTAACACATTGTGCAACATTTTTGTCTAAAACCTTGATATAATTTGTTGGAGTCAGTCCTGTTTGTCTGTTAGCAAAATATCTCATTAACCACGGAAACGATTTTAAAGATACTTTCAACAATTAATCGTTGGATCAGCTGAGAGGAAGAAAAATCTGCTCATAATTCATTCTTGTAAATTGAAACTCACGCAGAGTTTTATACGTAGTTTTTTTAAATCTGTAAACAGACCTTCACAACAAAGATTTGTAACTTGTGTCATTATTTTTACTAACACAAATCTTTTTACACACATTCTTATCTACACATGCACAAATAACACATTTATTTTACAAGGTTACTAAAGTGATTTACAAGCACAAAATCTTTGTGAGCTGAATTTGTGCACAAATAAAAAGCCATGTGTGCAAAGAGAGATCATGTAAAGTCCACACAGAAAAGCTGGGAGGCAAACATGCACTAACCACTGCTGCCCACAGCTTCTTATGAAATGACTCAATCAAACTTGTCTACAAATGATGTGTAAAACACTTGAACAATAGAAATGATCATTTCAGTGTGATGTGCACACATGAAGCTGTCAAATGATGCAACATGTTGAAGAAAGCAGAAAAACAGCTGGTAAACAAACTAAACAGCTGCCCTGCTCTACATTTAGATTACACTTCATTCTTGGAGCTCACACACTTCACATGACATCAAGCTGACTTTTGAAACCATGGAAGGTGACAAGATATGTCTGCTTCTGTTAGTGAAGGAAGCAGAAGTGTTGAACTGCAAGTTCACTTTTCACATCATCTTCATGAGGTTCTGATGCTCGCTCAGTGGATCACCAGAGAGCTGGACTACAAAGTGAAGGGAACAGCTGTGTTGAGCTGAAACTTCTCAGAGTCACAAACGAGCCTGATGACATCACCATGGTAACAGAGACTGAAGTCAGTTTGATGTGAAACTGTCAGGAAGAAGCTCCATGTGTTCACTGAATCTTTTCTTAATGACATCCCAAATATTCAAATGTGACTGAAACAGCATTAATATCTCATTATAGTTCTACCAGCTGCTGTAAGATTTGAAACAGATTGTCAAATAAAACTAAACTCAAACTTCCAGCGTCATCCTAAAAATCACTCAGAGCTCCACATTGAAATAATCTAATGTTGTGTTTTCATTTCTAATTTAATCTTAATACAAAGTTTATTTAGGGATGTATATTTTATTTATTATTTATTATAATAAATCTAACCTGTGGCTTCCAGTTTCAGGTCAAGTGATTTCATTTGTGTCAAACTCATTTTCAATGAACTCATAATTTCAACATAAGAAATCTGAGAAATCTGCTGGAAAACTTGAACACACTCACAGGCCACATGAGCCACTTTGTGTTAAAAAGCTCCAGTAAAACCAGTAGAGTCTAAACTAAATGTTTGCATTTTACAAGACGTTACCATCAGAACCATAAATGAAACGGATCATACAGCCTCTTCAGAACATCTGGACCATCACTCTAACATTTATACAGCTGCTGATTCCATGGGACTGTTAATCCAAATATTCCTGTTCAAACTTTAATGGCTGCTCATTTTACTGGGACCCAGTATCCCAACAGAACTTCAAACAACAAAGTCATGGAGTGAATCATCAGCTGATGTGTGAATGTAGCAGGTCTACTGACAGAAACAGACTGAAAGTTCAGTTATCAAAGAAATCATTTTGAATTGTCCTGAAATTATTGTTATTAGTTTACATCATGTCTTTAAAAGCTTTGTTTTGTTTTCTAAACTTACATGTTTGATTCTTTATTCAGATTGATCTACTGCAGTCTGTCAGAGATCAGCTGTTCTTCTCTGAGCTCAGCTCTGAAGTCCAACCCCTCCCATCTGACAGAACTGAACCTGAGTTACAACTACCTGCAGGTTCCAGATGTTCAGCAGCTGTTGGATCTTGTGGACAGTCCAGACTACAGACTGGAGACTCTGAGGTCAGTAGAAGGTTGGAGTCGTTCCTGCTGCTTTCAGCAGAATTGGACTAAACCCAGTTGTTGTCAAAGCAAAGATCCAGTGTTTCCTGTAAACCTGCAGCTTCCCAGTAACTGTTTCTGAATGAATGTATGAGAGGAGAACAGGGACTGGTTTCAGGATCAAACAGAAAGACAAGAAAAGAAGGAAAGACTGAGCATTACTTGAAGGAATGCACATCACTCACCAAAATAACACGTCATATGCTCATGTGATGTCTCACCTGATCTGTTGGAGCTTGGAGGATGTGTTGTGAATGACTGTCAGCTACTACCACACCACATTTTACATCAGTATCTGTCAAATTCACTGAGTTACAGCTATTTATGTCTAGACCCAATTTCAGTATAGTGGCAGCCATCTTGAATTGTGTTGGCTCCAAAAGTTGATCAGTTGAAGGTGAACATTTCAGATTTATTTACTGCAAGTTTAAATAAAGTCCATCCAGTGGTTTATGAAATATTTTGCTAACAGACAAGCAGGGTTGACTCCCAACAGTTACTAAGTTTTACCCAAAGATGTTGCACAATGTGTTGTGATTAAAGTTTGTGTTGGTCTCTCTGAAAGACTCATTTATCTCTTCTGCTGCTTCTTCTTCTCTCTACAGATGGAGGTTGTGATGTTTGTTCTGGAGAGCTGAACATGATGGTGTGTTTGTGGGAGAAGATGAACTGTGTCCTGATGATCCACAGAGGTTGAAGCAGCAGCAGCTGACTCTGACTGGACTGTTTCTGCTTCTTCTGTTTCCTCATCCACACTTTACATTATGACCTTCAAATAATTACACTTTAATGTTTGAACAATATGCTAAATAAGGATATATTTTGTTAAGGAATAAAAAAATACAGTTTGAAATCCAAACATTTCATGTTGTATTTTGATATGAATACATTTTATCTTTGCAGCGCTGACAGAAATAACTTCCATTGATCTTCAGTTGTTTTTAATGTATCTGTTCAATTTGCGTGATTTAAATTTTGTAAGACAAACCAGAACTGAAAGTTTGACTTCCTGTTTGAACTTTCTTCTCTGTAGCAGATGTTCCTTTACTGTCCTCTGGTGGTCACTGCTGTAATTACATCAAAGTCTTTGAAAAATGCTGAATTTACTTTTAAAATGTTTTACAATGAAAGTCAGCTTCATATTAATATTTTTTGTAAACTTGTGTTTTATTGATGTTTTAAAAGCAGAATTATGCTAATATAACAATATTAAAACTATAACAAAAAAGGTTAAATCATGTCATCTTGACCAGTTTCTTTAATAGAGAAACGTTTTGTCTTCCATCCAGAGGACTTCATCAGTCTGTGGCCTGCCAACCAGATCTGTCCCATAAGTAGCTTCATTGCTGTGTTTCAAGCCGATCTCCTGTTGGAATCTCAGAAGCTTTTAACACGAGCAAAAGGACTCGTCTGTCCAAAACAATCATACCATACCATTTTATTTATAAAGCACTTTAAACAGGAACAAGTCCACACCAAAGTGCTGGACAAACAAACACGCAACAGGCAACACAGACAATGAAGTACAACACGAAAAACATAAAAACATTGCAGATCATAAATCAAACGATCCAATACAAATCAGCTGGCATTGAAAGCGATGGAGTAGTAGTGAGTTTTTAACCGGGATTTGAAAACCGAGAGGGAGGGGGCCTGTTTGATGAGCAGCGGTAACTCGTTCCAGAGTCTTGGGCCTGCTACAGAGAACGCCCTGTCACCCCTCACCAATCATCATTATAACAATCAAATGTTTTAGGTCAGATGGCCCACTTGCTACTCACAGAAACAGCCTGAGGACACCAAGGCCAAAATGGTTCAGAAAAAAGGTTGTAAGTACAAAAATTATTTTTTTAATATATATATATATTAACTTGTCCTTGTAGAACATGAACACGTCTTCCAGAATATAATAATCTGGTCTGACTTCAGAGACAAAAGTATTCAAACGCAAAGTTGATTTGTCAAATATTAAGAACCAAATCATCTCTGAAAGAGCTAAATACAGGGAGACAGAAGGACTCTAGCTAAAATAACATCATTGCTGGACAACGTCTCCCACCCCATGCATGAAGCTGTTGCTGAACTGGAGAGCTCCTTCAGTGACAGATGACTGCATCCTAAAGGAGAGTTACTGCAGCTCTTTCCTCCAGCAGCTGTTAGCCTCTACAACCATCACTACTCCAACAAACTATAAGTATTAAATACATGCTGACCTCTGCTAAAACACACACTCTGCCTGTGATACTGTCAATAGTCTGCCATTCTCACTGTTCTAATACATATTGAATATTGTTTATCTTAATTCTTTATACATTGTTTTTACCATTTCAGGAACTTTTTGTGTGAACCTTTTTTTATGTTGCAGCTGTTACACTTGAATTTCCCATCTGTGGGACAATAAAGGCTGTTTCTATTCTCTTCTATTGTAAATATTGGTGTGTGACTGTAGTGAATAAGACAGATCAAACCTGACCAAATGAAACGTGGCTGTAAACTAAATGATCAATTTAGAGCTTTGCTGCCTTCAGATGACGTCTGAACTAAAGAACATTAGAAGGTTTCAGAGTTGAATCCTTTTAATGGAAGTCTGATTCATGAGCATGGAGAGTGGAAATAATTATTCTACATTTCATAGACCTACCTGCCTCTGGCCAGATGTTGTTGCTTTACATCTGGATTATTTTTATCCAACGAACTAAACATTAATGAAGACAAACTTCATCTCTACCAACACCAGCCAGTTCTTCTTCTTGACATCAGTTCCACACATAGAACTGATCCTGTTTCAGATCTACACAAAGAATCCTGTGGAGGAGACTGCAAGAAATGTTTAATAAACCACTGAAAAATCATCTAAATCATCTGAATCAGCCAAATCAGAGTGTTTCTTTTGAGAGTAAATGAGGTTTATTGTTACATTTAACAAAATAAATCTAAACCAACAAAAGCACCAGGTGATATTTAAAAGTTGTCTGTAATGAAGAGGAGACCAAGAAGCATCCATCAGCAGCACCACTAATGTCCTACAGGACAGAGCAGTAATGTCCTACAGGACAGAGCAGTAATGTCCTACAGGACAGAGCAGTAATGTCCTACAGGACAGAGCAGTAATGTCCTACAGGACAGAGCAGTAATGTCCTACAGGACAGAGCAGTAATGTCCTACAGGACAGAGCAGTAATGTCCTACAGGACAGAGCAGTAATGTCCTACAGGACAGAGCAGTAATGTCCTACAGGACAGAGCAGTAATGTCCTACAGGACAGAGCAGTAATGTCCTACAGGACAGAGCAGTAATGTCCTACAGGACAGAGCAGTAATGTCCTACAGGACAGAGCAGTAATGTCCTACAGGACAGAGCAGTAATGTCCTACAGGACAGAGCAGTAATGTCCTACAGGACAGAGCAGTAATGTCCTACAGGACAGAGCAGTAATGTCCTACAGGACAGAGCAGTAATGTCCTACAGGACAGAGCAGTAATGTCCTACAGGACAGAGCAGTAATGTCCTACAGGACAGAGCAGTAATGTCCTACAGGACAGAGCAGTAATGTCCTACAGGACAGAGCAGTAATGTCCTACAGGACAGAGCAGTAATGTCCTACAGGACAGAGCAGTAATGTCCTACAGGACAGAGCAGTAATGTCCTACAGGACAGAGCAGTAATGTCCTACAGGACAGAGCAGTAATGTCCTACAGGACAGAGCAGTAATGTCCTACAGGACAGAGCAGTAATGTCCTACAGGACAGAGCAGTAATGTCCTACAGGACAGAGCAGTAATGTCCTACAGGACAGAGCAGTAATGTCCTACAGGACAGAGCAGTAATGTCCTACAGGACAGAGCAGTAATGTCCTACAGGACAGAGCAGTAATGTCCTACAGGACAGAGCAGTAATGTCCTACAGGACAGAGCAGTAATGTCCTACAGGACAGAGCAGTAATGTCCTACAGGACAGAGCAGTAATGTCCTACAGGACAGAGCAGTAATGTCCTACAGGACAGAGCAGTAATGTCCTACAGGACAGAGCAGTAATGTCCTACAGGACAGAGCAGTAATGTCCTACAGGACAGAGCAGTAATGTCCTACAGGACAGAGCAGTAATGTCCTACAGGACAGAGCAGTAATGTCCTACAGGACAGAGCAGTAATGTCCTACAGGACAGAGCAGTAATGTCCTACAGGACAGAGCAGTAATGTCCTACAGGACAGAGCACTAATGTCCTACAGGACAGAGCAGTAATGTCCTACAGGACAGAGCAGTAATGTCCTACAGGACAGAGCAGTAATGTCCTACAGGACAGAGCAGTAATGTCCTACAGGACAGAGCAGTAATGTCCTACAGGACAGAGCAGTAATGTCCTACAGGACAGAGCAGTAATGTCCTACAGGACAGAGCAGTAATGTCCTACAGGACAGAGCAGTAATGTCCTACAGGACAGAGCAGTAATGTCCTACAGGACAGAGCAGTAATGTCCTACAGGACAGAGCAGTAATGTCCTACAGGACAGAGCAGTAATGTCCTACAGGACAGAGCAGTAATGTCCTACAGGACAGAGCACTAATGTCCTACAGGACAGAGCAGTAATGTCCTACAGGACAGAGCAGTAATGTCCTACAGGACAGAGCAGTAATGTCCTACAGGACAGAGCAGTAATGTCCTACAGGACAGAGCAGTAATGTCCTACAGGACAGAGCAGTAATGTCCTACAGGACAGAGCAGTAATGTCCTACAGGACAGAGCAGTAATGTCCTACAGGACAGAGCAGTAATGTCCTACAGGACAGAGCAGTAATGTCCTACAGGACAGAGCAGTAATGTCCTACAGGACAGAGCAGTAATGTCCTACAGGACAGAGCAGTAATGTCCTACAGGACAGAGCAGTAATGTCCTACAGGACAGAGCAGTAATGTCCTACAGGACAGAGCAGTAATGTCCTACAGGACAGAGCAGTAATGTCCTACAGGACAGAGCAGTAATGTCCTACAGGACAGAGCAGTAATGTCCTACAGGACAGAGCAGTAATGTCCTACAGGACAGAGCAGTAATGTCCTACAGGACAGAGCAGTAATGTCCTACAGGACAGAGCAGTAATGTCCTACAGGACAGAGCAGTAATGTCCTACAGGACAGAGCAGTAATGTCCTACAGGACAGAGCAGTAATGTCCTACAGGACAGAGCAGTAATGTCCTACAGGACAGAGCAGTAATGTCCTACAGGACAGAGCAGTAATGTCCTACAGGACAGAGCAGTAATGTCCTACAGGACAGAGCAGTAATGTCCTACAGGACAGAGCAGTAATGTCCTACAGGACAGAGCAGTAATGTCCTACAGGACAGAGCAGTAATGTCCTACAGGACAGAGCAGTAATGTCCTACAGGACAGAGCAGTAATGTCCTACAGGACAGAGCAGTAATGTCCTACAGGACAGAGCAGTAATGTCCTACAGGACAGAGCAGTAATGTCCTACAGGACAGAGCAGTAATGTCCTACAGGACAGAGCAGTAATGTCCTACAGCAGAGGTCCCCATCCCTGGTCCTCATGGTCCACTGTCCCACATGTTTTAGATGTTTCCCTGCTTCAACACATCTGACTGACATGATCGAGTCGTTTACAGGCTTCTGCTGAACTTGATGACATTCTGAGTGGGTAATTCAATGATTTGAATCAGGTGTGTTGAAGCAGGAAATCAGCTAAAACCTGCAGGACAGTGGACCATGAGGACCAGGGTTGGGAACTCTTTCCTCTTTTTAAAAATGGTGATAAATGTGTGTTCAACAATTATAGACCTATATCCTTGTTACCACAGTTTTCTAAAATTCTTGAAAAACTTTTTGTGAACAGACTAGATCAATTTATAGACAAACAAAATATTCTAAGCAATAGTCAATATGGGTTCAGAGCTAAAAACTCTACATCAATGGCTCTCATGGAATTAATGGAACAAATAACTACTGCTGTCGATCAAAAACAATACTGTGTCAGTATTTTTGTTGATTTAAAAAAAGCATTCGATACTATTGATCACACCATTCTCCTTGAAAAACTGAACAAATATGGTATTAGAGGACCAGCATTACAGTGGGTATCTAGCTATTTGAAAGATAGGAAACAATTTGTACAAATAAATGATGTAAGATCTGACCTCTGTAATATCACATGTGGAGTTCCCCAGGGCTCTGTGCTTGGACCAAAGCTATTTATTTTATATGTGAATGACTTGGTAAATGTGTCAGGACTCCTTAAATGTATACTTTTTGCTGATGATACCACATTTTTCTGTTTAGGTGAAGATATAGAACAAATGTTGGAATTGATAAAGACAGAATTTACCAAAATACAAACTTGGTTTAAAATCAATAAATTATCATTAAATCTAGAAAAAACTAATTACATGATATTCAGTAATAAAAAGAAAACTGTTGATGTTCCACTCAAAATTGAGGGTGTTGAGATTTGTAGAGTGAGTGAGGTGAAGTTTTTGGGTGTTATTATTGATGACAAACTGACATGGAAACAACACATAAATTCTGTAAGAATAAAAATAGCTAAATCGATTGCAGTACTATACAAGGTCAGAGACCTATTGAATGATAAAGCTCTGTATTTGTTGTATAACACAATCATTGTTCCACACTTAATCTATTGTATTGATGTTTGGGGGAAAGCGTGTAAAACAATCACAAAGCCTATTTTTGTATTACAGAAAAGAGCTGTAAGAATTATCACTAGAAAACATTACTGTCATCCATCCAGTACATTATTTTATCAACTGAAATTATTGAAGTTCCATGATTTGGTTGATTATAATATTTTATCAATTATGTATAGGGCTCAGAACAACAAATTACCTTTAAATATCCAAATGCACTTTGTTAAAAGACAAAGTTGTTATAATCTTAAGGGGACAGAGATGTTTGTAAAACCACAATTCAGAACTAGCTTGAAGGGACGTTCTACCTCAATCCAGGGAATTAGATTATGGAATGGCTTGGAGAATGTAGTTAAAAATGCCAAGTCACTGTTTACATTTAAAAAAATGATCAAAAGGAATTTGTTGAAAAAATATATATGAATTAGCATAATGTGTATTGTATTATTTATTAGTAATGTATTAGTATTAGAAAATTAGAAAGAGTTAGTCATTTTGTACTACTGGTGGAAGATTATTAATGTGCTTTGTATCAATTTTTAATTATGTATTAGTATTAGAAAATTAGAAAGAATTAGTCATTTTGTACTACTGGTGAAATATTATTAATGTGTTTTGTATCGATTATTAGTTACGTATTAGTATTAGAAAATTAGAAAGAGTTAGTCATTTTGTACTACTGGTGAAATATTATTATTGTTTAATCTGATTGTTTGAAAAAAGGGGCAGATATAATAAGATTTATTCTTCTTTCTGCTTCCTTTCATTTTTTTACATTGTGTACGTATCATTAATGGGATTGTCTTGTATTGTGTTTCTTTTGTAAAAAAATGAACAAATTTAATAAACATAAACAAAACATAAACATAAACTCCTGCTTTAGTGCTTCCTTAACCAGCTGGTAGGCCCCTGGGCTAAGTGATCCTGCAGCTCCCCCACAAACATCTGCACAGCTGGACTCGGCAGGTTTCACTGCAGCTCTGCTGTCATGTCAGGTCAAGTGTTAGCAATGATCGTATCAATGAGCTAAATCCAGCCAAATGTGTCTACAGGACCAAAAATATGACGCCCCAAATGAGACTATCAGAAGTGTCTGCTGGGATCACTGGCAACATGTTCCAAACAACTTGATCACTGGCAACATGTTCCAAACAACTTGATCACTGGCAACATGTTCCAAACAACTTGATGACAGCGGGTCGGTGAACTGTACCTGTTCCTTCAGATGAAACTTTCCTAATCTGTTGTGCTGCCATGTTGTTTTTAGAGAGAAAACTCTGTCCTGTCATGACCTTTGAGTTTCCTTTGTGACCATTTCTCTGAGCATTGCACAGTCTGGCCTTCAGGGTGAATTTCTTGGGGTGTTTATTCCTAGAAAGATTGTCAACCACCTTAAATTATTTCCACTTGTGAATAATCTTTTTCTCTGTAGAACAATGGACTTCATCTAATATGAAATCTCTTATTGTTCCATATTTTGCTAACAGAGCACTTTGCTGTCAGACTGCAGGTTTACTTGTGGTTCCTAGAGTTTCTAAAGGTAGAATGGGAGGCGGAGCTTTCAGGTGTTAGCCTCTGCTGGAGGTTTCTTCCTGTTAAAAGGGGGTTGTTTCTTCCCACTGTGGCCTTTGTGCTGCTCAGGATGGATACTGGCTCAAAGTAAAGACCTGAAAGAAACCATTTGACCAGTTTGTTGCTAACTGGTATTTTATAACTGCTTTTCACTCAATCTGACAACATTAATCAGATTATAATCCCATTGCATGGATTGAATTGTAATTGGATTGATTCAGACTGTTCTGAGATGACTTTTGTTGTGATTTGGCTCTAAATGAAAGAACTGAACTTCCCTGTGGTTACAGATGTGAATCAGTAAACTTTGATTTTTCCAGATGTGTCAAACACAAACAACTTTGTTGTTTTTATTTTGGACCAACTACAGCCATGCAGCTGTTCTCTAAGTGAAGCTTCAAGCCCCTCAGTTCCAGTCCAGATGTCAATAAGCAGCATGTCAGAGTTCCAGATGTTTTGTTCCTCAGTCCACCTCTGTGCTGTTTGTGCTCATGTGTCAGGGAAAGACTTGTGAGGACCACAGCTTTGTTTTCATGATGTTGTCATGTGCTGCTGGTTAGAAGCAAAGTGTTGCACAGTTCAGGTCAAAGGTCAGGCTGCAGTCCCAGAAAAACTGCTTTGACACTTTCACACTGTTCTTTGATCAACTGGGACTTTTCTCTGTCGTCTCACATTTATTCTGTACAATCAAATGTGTTCAACAAACACCAGAATAACTTGTTCATGTTTGTAACGTCTAAACTTTGAAGTCATTTCTGCTGATTCAGCAGCTCAGAGCTCTGCAGCCTTTCTGATCAAACAACCACCACTAGTTTTATATCTACAAATACTTTTCTTCATATTAAAGACACATCATCTGTTTAATGCCAGTCTTTTTAAATAAAGACTTCCTGTGAGCTGCTAGCTCTCAGAGTGTGTGTCATGGATGACTCTCAGCTACAACATCAGGTTTTTGTTCAACATCTGTAAAACTGACTCAGTTGTAGCCATGCTTGTGTTTTCTAAGCTCAATTATCAGGTTAACTCCTACAGTTAATCCATTACACATGTACATTCAATTACTTTCTGAGAGTTTCATTACAATGGATTTACTGTTACATGAGATATTTTACTAACAGACACACAGGCAGGCTAATATGAGTGCCAGACTTTGGTGGTGGTGGTGCTAAACAGTTCATAGTAACACAGCAGAGGTGTTTGTCCCTTGTTGATGTGAATCTTTAGGTTTGAATCCTCTTTATTTGTCTCTAAGTTGATGGAAGCATCAAAGTGATGCATGTAGAACAGAAACTAAAGGTTCTCACATGTTCTCAGTCTCCAAGAGCAGCTGCACAACCTGAACATGTGCAGCTGCTCTGCTCCCAGTCCTTTGTTGCAAGTCTCAAGAGTTCAAGAGTTTGATTCTCATCATTCCACAACATGACATGCATGAGGAGGAACCAAACAGTTCCTGAGCTCCACTTATGTCAGCATTTAAGAAGTAAAGAAGAAAATAAAACTTTATAACTTGATGTTGATTTATTTTCTCACACTTCACCTGCTTCTCTTTACTGCTGCCAGAAAGGAGAATGATGAAGTGATGTTGTTTAGAAGAAAATGTCTCGCTCACTTTTCTTCATGTCACTGCCACAAGTGACAGCAGCTCTCTGCATGTGCTGCATCACTTGATTGATGTGACAGGAGGAAAGGAGAGGTGTTTGTGAACTCTTCAGAGTGAGCTCTCGTCCAGTGCTCCCTCAGCAGGAGCTCTGAGTCTTCCTTCTTCTCTTCTCCTCCATCCTGTTGGAAGCTGCACACTATTGACTTCAGCTCACATGTTCTCTTTGATTCAGACTCTGCAGGTTGTCAGAGATCAGCTGTGCCTCTCTGCTCTTCAATCCAACCCCTCCCATCTGACACAACTGGATCGGACTCAGAACCGTCTGACTCTGGAGTGAAGGAGCTCCCTGGTTTTCTACAAACTCCACTCTATAGACAGAAGACTGTGAAGTCAGACGCCATGTTTTAGTTTGTGCTGAGCTTTTCATGTGTTCACACTAACCTACACACATGACAATATTATGCTGACACACACACACAACCTTCATGGTGAACTTTGTCGTCTTCAGTGAAAATAAACTTGATTTCTTTTCACAGCAACAAATATCTGATCAATGACTGTTCGTTCAACCAGTTTATAAGACTCTAATGGTTGGACTGGAAATAAAAGTCAAAGGTGACGTGACAGGAACAAGTTCTGGATCTGCCTGTTGTAGTAAAGAGCATGTGTCAATACGAAACTAAACATTTCACTAACACTCCTCACAACACGAAGAAGAGGTCAGAGGTCAGGGAAGAAGATATCCAGGAAGATGTTCCTTTGAACTCAACATCTGGCTCACAAGAAGCCCACATGGTTCCAGCAGACGTCTGGGAGAAGTTGGGACTGTGAGCAGTTCAAGTGGAACAAGAGTTGGTGCTGAAGTCCAGCAGCTTTTGAACCAACTCAGCTGTTTTCTATCAGAACCCTTCCTTCCTTCCTTCCTTCCTTCCTTCCTTCCTTCCTTCCTTCCTTCCTTCCTTCCTTCCTTCCTTCCTTCCTTCCTTCCTTCCTTCCTTCCTTCCTTCCTTCCTTCCTTCCTTCCTTCCTTCCTTCCTTCCTT
>JBBPBX010046300.1:16030-26644 GCA_038048925.1 Garcialebias charrua | reverse complement strand
GGACATTATAAATGACGTATGTTATTTATAATTTTTTCACAAATATGTCATTGATATGCTGGTGAAGATTCTCAGTCATCCAGGACATGATAAAATCAAAAAAAGGCGTTCAATACAAGATCAACTTGACTTTATTTGTTGCAGAAGATGTTTCGACCTCTATCCAGATGGCTTTATCAATTCTATGAACAAACTGTGTGAGCGTGGAGTTATAACAGTCTTAGGAGTCACCAACATATTTAAATTGCAAGCTGATGTGTTGGTGCGTGACTCCTAAGACTGTTATAACTCCACGCTCACACAGTTTGTTCATAGAATTGATAAAGCCCTCTGGATAGAGGTCGAAACGTCTTCTGCAACAAATAAAGTCCAGTTGATCTTGTATTGAACGCCTTTTTTGATTTTATGTCATTGATATACGAGAATTAACAGTGAAATAATTTGAAAATTGCATTGTTGTGCACTAAGTTGAGTTCCTTACAAACTTAAACTACCCTTTTGTGTTTAAAGCTGCACTATGTAACTTTGTAATGTAATCTGTAACTTTTCTAACGATATATTTTTAACATATTTCTTCACTCTGTCACTATCTACTGACAAACTGGTGTTAGACAAAGTAATCTCTGAAAAAAACTATAGTCCCCTTGCTTCTCTATCAGCATTTCTAAAAACAAAATGGGACCCGTCCTTAACCAGCCAATAAAAACAGAGTTGTTTGTCACGCCTCAACCCACTCCCCCACCTGTCCCAGCCCGCAGCGGCGGCAGCTCGTTCTTATTCAAAGGATTGCAAAGCGATGCAAAACTGTTTTGCATGTGACACAAATGTATTAAATATCCCTTCTTCATCCCAGAGCTGGACTTTTATTTTATTTTTTTGCCAAAAGTCAAGTGATCGCTTCACTCTTCACTGACAGGAATGAGGAAATGGATTTGTCACTAGCGAATCTTGTCCAACGTAGCTCCGTGAACCTCTGCTGATTTCTGCTGGTTTTTGTGTTGTTGGACCAGTGATTCATGGTTTTATTATATTTTTTAGAATGTTTTATTAACATATAATCACAGAATATTGAAGCGGCTCCGAGCGGACATGCAGCAGGGGGCGGAGCTGCAGAACTCAAGTTCAACAGAGAACGGACTAGGGCTCCCAGGGGAGGGAGCAGAATGCTTTTCCCTGATGAAAACATTTCTAAGTCCCAACGTTCTCCAGAAACTACATAGTGAACCTTTAAGCAATTTGGTCTTACTGTATGTAATTCTCTCCCCATTCTCCACTAAAAGTATTTTAACTACATTGTATCTCTACAGACACAGAGCATTGAGAAGAAAAGGGATGCAATAGTGTGCTGCCTCATTAACTACCTTGGTGAAAGACAAGAAGATCTTTTCCATGACTGTCAGGTATGTCATTGATAACAGATAGGGCTGGACGATATGGCCAAAATTTTTATCACGATATAGTTCTTAATTTCGGTCGATATCGATATAATTCGATATCGATATAAACAATATAAAAGCCTAAAAAAAACTATAAACTATACAAATAAATTGATGTTCACCTTGTATTTGTATTTAGCCTCCAAAAAGATGGAAATCACCATCAAATAAACATAAAATTCTCAACCCAATAATTCTGTCGGGTCATGGACAGTTTTTTATAGAAACGTTTCACCCTCCATCCAGTTTCCAGATGACCCAACTGAGAATTACAGGTATTGGATTTGGTACCTGGATTATTGAGCATGAACGTTCTCGGCATAAAATTCTCAACTGTGTCAATATTAATAGTTTTAACTTTAAACAAGAACTTTAAAATTTACAGCATTGAAATTCATAGTTAATTAAATAAAACTTTTGGGTATAGTTATTGATGAGAAGCTGACATGGAAATCTCATGGAAATTACTTAAGAATAAAAATAACAAAATCAATTACATTATTGTATAAAGTAAAATAGTTTTTGAATGACAAAGTTTTGAATATATTGTATAATGTAATGATTGTTCCATATTTAATCTGTTGTATTGAAGTTTGGGGAAAAGCATGCAAAACTATTACAAATCCTAATTTTATTTTACTAAAAAGAGCTGTAAGAATTATTATTAGGAAGTGCTATGGTCACCCAACAAATATATTATTTCATCAATTGAAATTATTAAAATGTTATGATTTGGTTAACATAGTATTTTACAAGTCATGTATAAAACTAAAAAAAATATTACCCCCAAATATTCAATTACACTTTGTTTAAAAAGTTATTAAACCCTGAAGGGAATGTAAATGTTTGTAAAATCTTCATTTAGAACTAGTGTGAAGGAGCTGAGTTTTAAATCAGGAAACAGGATTGTGTTGATTTGATATCATCATAAACATTTATAAAACTATTTATATGTTTTAAAAGATGATTAAATCAAAGTTGTTGGGAAGGTGTGATGCAGGTGAAGTGAAGGTTGTTGTTTGTAGTTATTTTGTATTTTTTAAACAAGGGGCAGATATTATAACACTATTTTCGTCTTTCTGCACATTTTCATTCAGTGTTTTTTTTCTTCTGATGAATTTGTTTTATTTTGAATAAAAAAACATGCAGCGCTGCTGGGGCTGTTTGTTTACGTCGTAGTTTCAGGGAAACGTTGGCTCAAACTTTATTGTTCTTCATCTTCTGACTCTCATCATATTCTATCGAGTGGAAACTCTTCAGATTAAACAAGTTAGAATAGATGTTTCCACCGCTAGTTAGAACGACTCTGTCACGTTTTGAAAAATAAACACAAACCGAGTAAGACTCGCTGCAGATGAGACCTGCAGTTTAACAAAACCGAACTACGTCCACACCGACGAATTAGTCTTTCCTCTCATCAGTGATGTCGTCTCTTTCTCTTCGCTTGTGAAACTTTGTTCAGTCACATTCTGACGGTCATGAGCACTCGTTTGACTCGTTTTGAAGCGAAAACTTAACGCGCTTTGGAGACTAGCTTAGCTTTTAGCCTGCTACCGCTAACGCCTGCTGCTGGACTGAGCGCTGCGTAACAACGACGTCATCACGCACGTTTTGTGTCACAGCTTTTTCTGTCCGGGCGGGTTGTTGAAGCAGCCGCTCCAACCCGAACAGAAAGAGAAAAACGTCAGAAAAAGTTGTTAAATCCTATCGAAATATCGAAAATATGCTTAAACTTCATATCATCGTTATTGAATAAAAGTATATCGCGATATTTATCGTTATTGAATTATCGTCCAGCACTAATAACAGATGATTGATTAACTTAATATTCTGATCACTCCCCTTTGCTCTCCTTTAGATTAGTTGAAATGTAATGAAACAGCATCTTCCAATAAATTAAAAATGTGTATCTTCTATGTTTCTTTTTAACATGTAGGAAGGTGAGGACTACACAGACGAAACAATAAAGGTGATCGTGATGCACAACGTCATGGCTGAGGAGGATCCATCAGATGTGTCGATAGTGATAGAGGGGAACCAAGTGATGGACGGATGTGGAAGCCGGACAAAGGCATGTGTACTGCTGATGGGACTGATATATGCCCTCAACCTTGACTATCCAAAGCAACTCAAGAACACATTTGAAGCTTTTCAAAAACTTTTTTTGGAACTTGATGGGGCAAAACTACTGAGGAAGGTCCACAGCCTCAAAAACAAGCTCGTGCAAAAGACATACATTCCCCCTCTTGTTCCAAGAGGATCTTTCTGTCTGGAGAGAGAGTTTTAGTGGAGTTTAGTTTTATATTTTTGTCCTCTTCGTTCCTCTGCTCAACCCACAGACACGGAAATATATGCACAGATGGATACATGTTGCAGCCTCTCTCAGCCCACTCCATTGTTGTCTGATTTCTCCACATTGACAGAACTGGAAAGGCAATAGAAACTGGTCAGTCTGGTCAATACCACTGAGTGAATCCTGAAGAATTTTGAACTCACCCTCTTTCCCTCCCCATTGGTTTGTATCTTTTATTCTCATCCTATCTCTGAGAGTGAGATCAAGCACGGACACTAAATAATGTTGATTTTCTGATTTGTCTTTATCCAGATGTTTGATACTGCACACACAGAAACAATCTTGTATGTTTGTGTGTGGATTTTGTGGCTTTTAAATTAGAATAAGGGGTCTCTGAAAGTGTTGTTTACTACAAAGCCCCCGAGGGGACATGGGCAAAAATAATTTATTTGCGTGCGCACGCAATATACCGTAGTGTTATCTCACAGATAACGGCACACACTCATTGACGTTCATGCAGGAGTTTGTGACTTGGCGCTATATAAATAAACTGAATTAATTTGAAATCAGCCTTAAATATAAGGATGTCCAGTGTGTGCTGCAGTGGTAACAGTCATTTTATGTTGTATATTCCACGTTCACGCTCCGTGGATTCACCTGTCACTTCCCAGGGATGTAGCCAGAATTTTACGAGGGGCGGTTCGTTTAAAATAACTGTAAACCCTATGAGACAGACACGTCCTGGTAGCTCACTGCGGTAGCTGCACCAAACCTTATCCAGACCTAGTGGGTTTGATTCATGGTATAACTTTATTTTTTTAGATTATTTATTCATTCCAGATTAAAAAACCACAAGAAAACTTTACAAAACAACAAGAAATAAAACAATACATGAAATGAAATGAAAGGAAGCAGAAGAAGAAAATAATCTTATATCAGATATAATAAGATTATTTTCTTCTTCTGCTTCCTTTCATTTCATGTACAGTAGTTTTATTTCTTGTTGTTTTGTAAATAGTTTTCTTGTGGTTTTTTTAATCTGGAATGAATAAATAATCTAAAAAAATAAAGTTATACAGTACCATGTGGGAATCGAACCCACTAGGTCTGGATAAGGTTTGGTGCAGCTACCGCAGTGAGCTACCAGGACGTGTCTGTCTCATAGGGTTTACAGTTATTTTAAACAAACCGCCCCTCATAAAATTCTGGCTACATCCCTGGGAAGTGACAGGTGAATCCACGGAGCGTGAACGTGGAATATACAACATAAAATGACTGTTACCACTGCAGCACACACTGGACATCCTTATATTTAAGTCTGATTTCAAATTTCAATTTAATTCAGTTTATTTATATAGCGCCAAGTCACAAACTCCTACATGAACGTCAATGAGTGTGTGCCGTTATCTGTGAGATAACACTACGGTACTGTATATTGCGTGCGCACGCAAAGAAAAAACAATTCCCCCGTGTCCCCTCGGGGGCTTTACATTGACAAATTATCCAGAAATAATATTTGAAGCCGTTAGTTTAGTGAGTTATAAAACGGGTTTATTCATTGAAATGTTGTGTGAAGCTGTTGTAATTTAGTGTATAATTGCTAACAAGGCAGTTCAGTTATTTGTTGTACACCTGCAGATTGCAGATTTGCTCAGTCACTGTTAGGCTGAAGAAACACAAGTAAGAGTTTAGATACAAGAAAGACTTCATGGTTGGACATCCCTTGCACCTCTGCTCTGATCACCTCACTTCTTTCGTTTTATCTTCTCTCCTCACTTCTCCTTTTCTCTGATCCTTTCTTATTGAGCAGTCTGTCCTAAAACAGGGATATGTTTTATTGTCCAACATTACTGAAATAGCATTTGAAGTTGTTACGTTATAATGCAAGTTCATTATTTGAAATGTTCTGTGCACTGTTGTGCTGCTGTTTAATCTGTGTTTTTGATGACTTTATGGATTAAAAACATTGAGAAGGTGTATGATCTGAATGTCTTTTTTGGGGGTAAATCTTACCTTCTTAGTATAAGTAATGGTTATAAATGATTGTAATTAGCCTTTGTTTGTAATTATTGGGTTTAATCTACTGGGAAAAAAGACATAGTTTTACCTAATTTAATTGGGTAAGTAGCTGTTGAATATATACATACATATGAGGTAAATTTTACCCAACTTTTTAAAGTACTTCCTACACATTTTGTTCGGTTATTTTATACTCAATATATGGTACTGAATTTACCCCAAAGGAGTCAATGCAAATTGTTACCTCCGATTTATTGGGTAAATTCTATAGCTTACTTTTTTCAGTGTAGAGCTATAAGCAGTGATGACTTCATGAGGTTCTTTATAAATAAAATTATTTCAATTAGGGAGAACATTCAAACCATCCTTCCAACTATTGTCTACGATTCTCTGGCTGAGAAACCTGATTTGTGTTTGGACTGTTTTTGTCCCGTTTAACTCTCTGAATTGTCAAAAATAATAGCTTCATCCAAACCATCCACATGTCTGCTAGATCACATCCTAACCAGACTGTTTAAAGATTCATTCCCCTAATATACCTATTTTGAATGTGCTTGATTAGTCTTTAAAGGCCCACTGACATGATTTTTCTACTATTCATCAAATTGCTCAATATATATATATATTTTAATTTAAATATGTTCGTTTTTGCAAACAAAATGATAAATCACTTTAATTTTGCTTTAAAAGTGATTTTGAACTTCAAGCCGTGTTTAATCATGGGAAATCCGTTTACACCCGAACGCACCATCTGTGACGTAGTGAGAGGCAGAGGGCTCTGTCTCTTTAATAGCGGACATTTTAAAACCGACTAATTTATCAATCTATGTGAAGATTTGAGCTATTTGTCTTCATTTTGGGAAGCAGAAAATAGTTTGGGTGATGGAACAAGAAACAACAGGATCTAATTTAGGTCTGATGCTGTATCAGACTTACCTTCATGTGGAGCTGCTCACACCCGCGCACTGTGACAAGCCCAGAGCTCTGCCTCTCACTCTGGACACTACGTCACAGATGGTGCGTTCGGGTGTAAACGGATTTCCCATGATTAAACACGGCTTGAAGTTCAAAATCACTTTTAAAGCAAAATTAAAGTGATTTATCATTTTGTTTGCAAAAACGAACATATTTAAATGATAAAATATATATATATTTTGAGCAATTTGATGAATAGTAGAAAAATCATGTCAGTGGATCTTTAATGAATACTTATGTACTACAGCACTTTAAGGTTGCTGTAATCAAACCTTTACTTAAGAAACCTGATCTTAATTCAGGAATCCTGCCCGATTATAAACCTATATCTAATCTAACATTCATCTCCAAAAATCTTGAGAAAATAGTTGCAGGTCAGTTGTGTGAACATCTGCAAAGAAATAATCAATTTTAGGAGTTTCAGTCAGCGTTTAGAGCTCACCATAGCATGAAAACAGCTCTGGTGAAAGTCATTAATTTTTTCATTTACCGTAAATTCCGGCCTATAAGTCACACCTTTTTGCCTACATTTCCAAGCCCTGCGATTTATAGGACGGAGCGACTTATATATGGATTTTTCGTTTTTTTCACTTTGGTCAAAATATGGTGCCACTTAATTTAGGTCGTTTTTAACCGTCAAAGTGCATTTATCAAGAAAAGTTAAACTGAGACACACTTTTACTTTAATGTCAGCTAACAAAAATATATTTCATGTGTTTATCTTTAAAGATCAAAGAGATGCAGGTCTGTTTGCTGCACTACAGGTCTGTTGTTGCTGCGCGTGCTCGTTTTGTGATGTGAGGTGCGACTTATATATGGATTTTTTCACTTTATTGGGCATAATTGAACTGGTGCAACTTATAGGGCGGTGCGACTTATAGGGCGGAAAATACGGTACCCTTTTATTTATCCAGGAAGTCTCATTGAGCCACAATAACTCATTTTCAAGAGAGACCTGTTAGGGAGCAGATGGTGGGGGTTAAGAGCCTTGCTCAGGGGCCCAGAGTGGGTCAAATGAGGGTGGAGGCAGGTGTGGGTGTTCCACCTTTTTCCACCCACATTTTTTGATGTTGTCGGTAACGGGGCTTGAACCGGCAAATTTCCGATCACATGCCCACGTTCTCTAATCACTGCGCCACCACTCCCCAAATGATATGGCTTCAGACAATGGACTTGTGTTTACACTGGTCCTGTTAGACTCAGTGCTGCGTTTGATACAGTTGACCACAGTATTCTACAACAGAGGCTTGAATATGATATTGGGATTCCAGAACAGCTCAAAAATCGTCATATTTCCTTCTGTAAACACAGTTTGCTGCATGTGACATCATGTCTTCTGTGCATGCAAGCCAGTTCAAGACCAGAGTTTTCACACTCAAGTCTGATGGTGGTCACATTTAAATTACAACGTGAAGACAATAAATTGAATCTGAATAAAAAATTAGAATTGAGCATTAAGACCGTCATCATAAATGTAGTTGAGGTCCTCCACCATAGGTCTTAAAAATAATCTCCTAATGACAGGAATATGGTTTTATGATTTGTACATGACACCAGACAACAAGAATGGCTAAAAATGTTTATTGAGAAGCATCTGCTGGTGATCGTCAGAATCCATTGGTGGGACCAATCTGCAGAGATAGGATGGTTAGTGAACTAAACTTTTCTGTGAATGGTCTGATGAACAGAAAGACAGTCACTAACCTTCTCAGTCAGGAGAGGTGGGGCTACCTGAAGGAGTTGGGATCAATGATGTCACCATCATTGTGGGAAACGCAACTGCAAGGCAGAGCTGAGGAGAGTGTCCATAGTCATTGGGCCAGAAGAGGAGGTTGGTACCAAGGTCAGAAAGGCAAATCTAGAGTAGACAGGGGCAGGCAAATCGGGGAATACAAGAGGCAGGCGTGAGGTAAAGATGTGGCAAACAAGACTGTGAACAGAAAACTGGACATCTACTACCACAGGGTTTCATAATCTGGCAGGGAAAGTGAGTGAGAGTGGGTCTTAACTAGAGCAGGGAACAGGTGTAGGGTAGGCATGGGCGTAGCCAGAATTTCATGAGGGGCGGTTCGTTTAAAATAAATGTGGACCTTGAAAGGTTAAACACGCCTCAGTAGTTTACCGGTAGCTCGCCGGGTTGCCGCTCCAAACCTTATCTAGACTCGGGTTCGATTCCCACCTGGTTGAACTTAATTTACGTTTTTTCAAATCCAACAAAGGTCAAACGTAAAATAAGTTGTTTGAATCGAGTCTTTGAAATAAAAAATGTTTGAGAAGGGGCAGATATAATGAGATTATTTTCTTCTTCTGCTTCCTTTCATTTCATGTATTGTTTTATTTCTTGTTGTTTTGTAAATAGTTTTCTTGTGTTTTCTTTAAAATCTTGAATGAATAAATAATAATAAATTAAAAAAAAGTTCAACCAAGTGGGAATCAAACCCAAGTCCAGATAAGGTTTGGAGCGGCAACCCGACACGTTTCCAGTGAACCACCGAGGCGTGTTGTCTTATCCCAGTCAACTTTTCCTATAAACGAACCGCTCCTCATAAAATCCCTAGATGGGACTTCATAGGCAAAGTGGGCAGTTCGTTCGAACCCTGCGAACCCCCCTCGCTACGCGTGTGGTAGGCATGAGTGCTGATTAAAATGCACGTGAAGAGTGGGTGTGGCTGAATGACAGAAGCAGAAAACATGATGTGAACAGACAGGATCATGACACTTACTGTAATTATGTTTTAATGCTACCAATACTCACATAAACCAGACAATTGTTAATATTCTATGAAATTTTATCAGGTTTAAAAAAAATACAGCAATGTAGAAGTCGTGAATGAATCTACAAATGTTGACATTAACAGAATTTATGCTGCCTTCGCTATTTTACAGTTTTGTGCAAAGTTTTTCACGTTGTTGGAAATGAACTTTCTCCCTGTAACCAGCAATACGTCAGAGCATCGCGGCTCGAGGGCAGACCTGCGCAGATCGTCTGTTTATAGCACTATGGACCTGGCGCCCCAGTTGGAGCATTACGCTAATTCTTTTCCACATCAGATGATAAGAAGCAGGCCGTCTCTTGAAACCCTCCGCAAGACATTTGAAGCAAGTTGTCTTTATTGCTTTTTAAATTTGTTTTAACAAGTTTTTTTCAGATATTAAAACAAATTATACTAATAAAAAAATCCCTCCCTTAAAGTGATACAAAATTCAGCTAGCTTTGAGATACTTTATATCTGTAAGCAAGTGTCAAAGTTATATGTGTGTAAAATGTCTTTTTAAACTGGATATCTTTTATTACAGTATTTGGAATTAGTGGAACTGATAAATAAATAAAACTGGTGATCAGTTGTCTGTATGCTCACTGAAGCCCAGTAATTGTTTAGGTACAGGATTTGCCACAACAAATTATTTTACTAAATTGTTTACTGACAGCTGTTAACTTCAGTGTTCAGACGACATCAATAAATACAGTACTGTATATTGTATGCTCACTTTGTTTTCTTACCTAATAATTTAGTTTAAAACAATTTTCAAATCTTAACCAAGTGGATCCAAAACTGACAATTTTTTTTATTTTAACTGTTTCCAACTTTCCTCACTACAGGTGGCGGAGATAGGAACAGATAGAAGAACCACCTCAGACTCCAGCAGCCAACCAGCACCAGAACTTGGAAATGAAGAGTCTGAACATGTCCTGGAGAAAGCTCCAGTTAGATTTGGCTGGATAGTTGGAGTCATGGTGAGCATTTTTCTTTTATAAATTAATGTCTAAAGACTTGCTAATGCACTGCAAAATCTATTACCGGTACACCCTGATGCATGCTCAATAATCCAGGTAGAAAAATCTAAAAAAGCTACGTCTGATCCTTTATTTTTTTTGCATTTATATATATA